>JAUMJK010001040.1:0-63188 GCA_033558105.1 Coccyzus lansbergi
GGTCCCTGTCCCCAAAGATGAGGAGTTGGGGTCCCTGTCCCCAAGGATACAGATATGGGGGGTCCCTGTCCCCAAGGATGGAGAGATGGGGGTCCCTGTCCCCAAGGATGGAGATATAGGGGGTCCCTGTCCCCAAGAATACAGAGATTGGGGGTCCCTGTCCCCAAGGATACAGATATGGGGGTCCCTGTCCCCAAAGATGGAGAGATAGGGGGGGTCCCTGTCCCCAAGGATAGAGGGATTGAGGGTCCCTGTCCCCAAGGATGAAGAGATGGGTGTGTCCCTGTCCCTAAGGATGAGGAGTTGGGGGTCCCTGTCCCCAAGGATGGAGATATAGGGGTGTCCCTGTCCCCAAGGATGCAGAGATAGGGGGTCCCTGTCCCCAAAGATGGAGAGATAGGGGGTCCCTGTCCCCAAGGATGCAGAGATGAGGGGTCCCTGTCCCCAAGGATAGAGGGATTGAGGGTCCTTGTCCCCAAGGATGGAGAGATAGGGGGTCCCTGTCCCCAAGGATGAGGAGTTGGGGTCCCTATCCCCAAAGATACAGATATGGGGGGTCCCTGTCCCCAAAGATGGAGAGATAGGGGGTCCCTGTCCCCAAGGATGCAGAGATGAGGGGTCCCTGTCCCCAAAGATGAGGAGTTGGGGGTCTGTGTCCCCGAGGATGCAGAGATGGTGGGGGGGTCCCTGTCCCCAGGGACTCAGAGATGGGGGGTCCCTGTCCCCAGGGACTCAGAGATGGGGGTCCCTGTCCCCAAGGATACAGAAATTGGGGGTCCCTGTCCCCAAAGATGAGGAGCTGGGGGGTCCCTGTCCCCAAGAATAGAAGGGGGGGGGGGGGGGGGGGGGGGGGTGTCCCTGTCCCCAAGTATATAGAGGGATTGAGGTCCCTGTCCCCAAAGATATAGGGATGGGGGTCCCTATCCCCAAAGATGAGGAGTTGGGGGGGTGGGGGTCCCTGTCCCAAGGATACAGGTTCTCCAGGTCTCCCCCTCCCCCTCCCCTCCCCCCTTCCCCTCCCCCCCCCTCCCCCCACCCCTTCCCCAGCAGCAACAGCTCCTCGCGTGGCAGCTTGAGCCCTAATTAGTTTAGAGGGAAGGGCTAATTGAATTAAGGCTTTTTTTTTTTTTTTTTTTTTTTTTTTCTCACAAGTCCAGCAGGCGGCAGGCGGGGCCCCTGCTCCTGCCCCTTATTCGATTAACCGCCTGAGACCCACCCCCCCCCCCCCCAACCCCCCCCAAAAATCACCCCTGGCTCTTGGGGAGGGGTGAAGGGGGAGGGGGGGACCCAGAGCCCCATAGAGGGGACTGGAGGGACTGGGGGGAATGGGGGAAATAAGGGGACTGGGAGGACTGGGGGATCTGGGGGAATGGGGGAACTGGGGATCTGGGGGTGACTGGGGAGACTGGGGAATGGGGGTGACTGGGGAGACTGGGGGGAATAGGGAGACTGGGGGGGACTTGGAGAACTGGGGGAACTGGGTAGACTGGAGGACTGGGGTGACTGAGGGGACTAGGGGGGACTGGGGGAACTGGGGCGACTGGGGGAATAGGGGGACTGGGGGAACTGGGGGGAATAGGGGGGACTTGGGGGAATGGGGGGAATGGGGGGAATAGGGGGGACTGGGGGAACTGGGGGGAATAGGGGGACTGGAGGAACTGGGGGGAATGAGGGAGACTGGGGGGACTAGGGGACTTAAGGGACTTGGGGGGAACTGGGGGGTCTTGGAGACTGGGGGGGACTGGGGAATTGGGGAACTGGAGGGACTGGGAGGACTGGGGGAATGGGGGGAACTGGAGGGACTGGGGGAATTGGGAGAATTAGGGGACTGGGGGACTGGGGGAATAGGGAGACTGGGGGGGACTGGGGGAACGGGGGGGGCTGGGGAGACTGGGGGAACTGGGGGGGCTGGGGAGACTGGGGGGACTGGGGAATGGGGGTGACTGGGGGAACTGGGGGGACTTGAGGGACTGGGGGAATTGGGGGAACTGGAGGGACTGGAGGACTGGGGAATTTGGGGAACTGGAGGGACTGGAGGACTGGGGGACTTGGGGAATTGGGGGAATTAGGGGACTGGGGGGACTTGGGGGACTGAGGGAATAGGGAGACTGGGGGGGGACTGGGGAATGGGGGGACTGGGGGAATAGGGGGACTTGGGAGACTGGGAGGACTGGGGAACTTGAGGAACTGAGGAGACTGGGGGGAATGGGGGAATAGGGAGACTGGGGGAACTGGGGGGAGTGGGAGGACTGGGGAAACTGGGGGGACTGGGGGAACTGGGGGACCGGGGAGACTTGGGAATTGGGGAGACTGAATAAACTAGGGGGACTGGAGGGACTGGGGGGACTGGGGGAATAGGGAGACTGGGGGAACTGGAGGGACTTGGGGGACTGGGGGAACTGGGAGGACTGGGGGGACTAGGGGGACTGGGGAACAGGAGGGAGTGGTGGGAATAGGGGGACTTGGGGGACTAGATGGACTGGGGGGACTGGGGGGAATAGGGGGACTTGGGGGAACTGGGGGGACTGGGCGACTGGGGGGAATAGGGGGACTGGGGGGAATAGGGGACTGGAGGAACTGGGGGGACTCGGAGGGACTGGGGGACTGAGGAACTGGAGAGACTGGGGGGACTTGGAGGACTCAGGGAACTTGGGGGACTGGGGAAACTGGGAGAACTGGGGTGACAGGGGGGACTGGGGGAACTGGGAGGACTGGGGGGACTGAGGGGAACTAGGGGACTGGTGGAACTGAGTGGGACTGGGAGGACTGGGGTTACTGGGGGGACTGGGGAGACTGGGGGAATGGGGGTGGCTGGGAGACTGGGGAATAAGGGGACTGGGTGGACTGGGAGGACTGGGATGACTGGGAGGACTGGGGTGACTGGGAGGACTAGGTGGACTGGGGGAACTAGGGGGACTGAGAGGACTGGGGGAACTGGAGGGACTGGGGGGGTACTGGGGGAACTGGGGGGACTGGGGGAACTGGGGGGACTGGAAAAACTGGGGGACTAGGAGGACTGAGGGACTGGGGGGACTTCGGGGACTGGGGGAACTGGAGGGACTGGGGGGAGACTAGGTGACTGGGTAGACTGGGGGGACTTCGGGGAATGGGGGAACTGGAGGGACTGGGTTGACTGGGGGGAACTGGGCGGACTGGGGGGGACTAGGTAGACTAGGGGAACTAGGGGACTGGGAGGACTTGGGGAACTGGGGAGACTGGGAGGACCTGGGTTGACTGGGGGAACTGTGAACTGTGGGAATGGGGCTACTGGGGGGACTTGGGGGCACTGGAAGGACTGGGGGGACTGGGGGCAGGATCCAACCTCCCTAAGCTGTGAGGCTGGAGATGGGATGGAGATGGAGACAGAGATGGAGATGGAGACAGAGATGGAGATGGAGGTAGAGGTAGAGCTATAGAGGTGGAGGTAGAGGTAGAGATGGAGGTAGAGATGGAGATGGAGGTAGAGATGGAGATGGCAGGTAGAGATGGAGATGGAGATGGAGATGGAGATAGGGATAGAGATGGAGATAGGATAGAGACGGAGGTAGAGACGGAGGTAGAGATGAGACAGAGGTAGAGACAGAGGTAGAGACAGAGGTAGAGACAGAGGTAGAGACAGAGGTAGAGAGGTAGAGGTAGGGATAGGGATAGGGATAGGATAGGATAGGGATAGAGATGGAGATAGAGATGGAGATGAGATGGAGATGGAGATAGAGATGGAGATGGAGGTAGAGGTAGAGATAGAGGTAGAGATAGAGGTAGAGGTAGAGGTAGAGGTAGAGGTAGAGTAGAGGTAGAGATAGAGTAGAGATAGAGGTAGAGATAGAGATGATAGAGATAGTGGTAGAGGTAGAGGAAGAAGTAGAGATAGAGGTAGATATAGGGATCGAGGTAGCGATAGAGGTAGAGGTAGAGATAGAGATAGAGATAGAGGTAGAGATAGAGATAGAGATAGAGTTAGAGGAAGAGGTAGAGATAGGGATTGAGGTAGAGATAGAAGTAGAGATAGAGATAGAGGAAGAGGAAGAGGTAGAGATAGAAGTAGAGGTAGAGATAGAGATAGAGAGAGCTAGAGATAGAGATAGTGGTAGAGGTAGAGATAGAGGAAGAGGTAGAGATAGGGATAGAGGTAGTGATAGAGATAGAGATAGAAGTAGAGATAGAGATAGAGATAGAGATAGAGATATAGAGATAGTGGTAGAGATAGAGGTAGAGATAGGGATAGAGGTAGAGATAGGGATAGAGGTAGAGATAGGGATAGAGGTAGAGATAGAGGTAGAGGTAGAGATAGAGATAGAGATAGAGATAGAGATAGAGAACAGGTAGAGATAGGGATAGAGGTAGCGATAGAGGTAGAGATAGAGATAGAGACAGAGATAGAGACAGAGACAGAGATGAGGATGAGAAGGAAGAAAGGCTGGAAGGAGAGGACGGGATGGGGAGATGAGAGGAGAGAGGAGGACACTCCTCATCCCACCAAGGGTTAACGCGTCTCCCGCCCCCCCCCCCCCCCCCCCCCCCCCCCCGGGGGACCTTATTACCATGCGGAGCCCACTCCCTCCCTCCACCCCCCCCCACTCCCCCCCCCTCCTTCCCCGCCCCGTCCAGGTCTCCCTATATCGGGCGAGCGGCTACCGGCGGCGGCTTTTAGTGGCCATGGACTACTCGTACCTCAACTCGTACGAGTCGTGCGTGGCGGCCGTGGAGGCCTCGGCTTACGAGTTCGGGGGCTGCGGGGGCCAAGGTGGGGGGTCCTTCCAGTACGGGCCAGGCCGGGGGGGGTTCCCCGCGGGACCCCCCTGCGCCCCACTCGCTCCCAGCTGCGCCCTCGGAGCCCTCCGGGACCACCAGCCCGCGCCCTATGCTGCAGGTAATGCACCCCAACCCACTCACCTGGGCTCACCTGGGCTCACCTGGGCACACCTGGGTTCACCTGAGCTCACCTGGGATGATCTGGCATCACTGGGGCTCAAGGGGATTGAATGGGGGAGTGAGGATAAAGGGGATGCTCAGGGATAATGGGGATGCTCAGTGGTACCCGGGGATATAGGGGGTGGTGAGGGATATAGGGGGTGATGAGGGATGAAGAGGGTGATGAGGGATATAGGGGATGACGAGGGATATAGGGGGTGACGAGGGATAATGGGGGTGATGAGGGATAAAGGGGGTGATGAGGGATATTGGGGGTGATGAGGGGTAAAGGGGGTGATGAGGGGTAAAGGGGGTGATGAGGGATATTGGGGATGACGAGGGGTAAAGGGGGTGATGAGGGGTAAAGGGGGTGATGAGGGGTATAGGGGGTGATGAGGGATATTGGGGATGATGAGGGGTAAAGGGGGTGATGAGGGGTAAAGGGGGTGATGAGGGATATAGGGGGTGATGAGGGATATTGGGGATGATGAGGGGTAAAGGGGATGATGAGGGATAAAGGGGGTGATGAGGGATATAGGGGGTGATGAGGGATAATGGGGATGATGAAGAATATAGGGGATGCTCAGGGGTAAAGAGGATGATAAAGGATATTGGGGATGATGAGGGGTAAAGGGGATGATGAGGGGTAAAGGGGGTGATGAGGGATATAGGGGATGATGAGGGATAATGGGGATGATGAGGGGTAAAGGGGGTGATGAGGGATATAGGGGGTGATGAGGGATATAGGGGGTGATGAGGGATAATGGGGATGATGAAGAATATAGGGGATGCTCAGGGGTAAAGAGGATGATGAAGGATATTGGGGATGATGAAGAATACAGGGGATGATGAGGGGTAAAGGGGGTGATGAGGGGTATAGGGGGTGATGAGGGATTTAGGGGGTGATGAGGGGTAAAGGGGGTGATGAGGGGTAAAGGGGGTGATGAGAGGTAAAGGGAGTGATGAGGGATATAGGGGGTGATGAGGGGTATAGGGGGTGATGAGGGGTAAAGGGGGTGATGAGGGATATAGGGGATGATGAGGGGTAAAGGAGGTGATGAGGGATAATGGGGATGATGAAGAATATAGGGGATGCTCAGGGGTAAAGAGGATGATGAAGGATATTTGGGATGATGAAGAGTACAGGGGATGATGAGGGATATAGTGGATGATGAGGGATAATGGGGATGATGAGGGATTTAGGGGGTGATGAGGGATATTGGGGATGATGAGGGATATTGGGGATGATGAAGGATATAGGGGATGATGAGGGATATCTGGGATGATGAAGAATATAGAGGATGCTCAGGGGTAAAGGGGATGATGAGGGATATTGGGGATGTTCAGGCATATAGGGGATGATGAGTGATATCAGGGATGATGAGGGGTAAAGGGGATGATCAGGGGTAAAGGGGATGATGAGGGATACAGGGAATGCTCAGGGGTAAAGGGGATGATCAGGGATATCAGGGATGATCAGGGATATCAGGGATGATGAGGGATTTTGGGGATGATGAAGAATATAGGGGATACTCAGGGGTAAAGGGGATGATCAGGCATATAGGGGATGATGAAGGATAATGGGGATGATGAGGGATATAGGGGATGATCAGGCATATAGGGGATGATGAAGGATAATGGGGATGATGAGGGATATAGGGGATGATGAGGGATATAGGGGATGATGAAGGATAGTGGGGATGATGAGGGATATCGGGGATATTGTTTGGTGCAACCGGTGGTACCTGAGAAAATCGGGGATGCTGAGGGATATAGAGGGTGATGAGGGATATAGGGGATGATGAGGGATATAGGGGATGCTGAGGGATATAGGGGGTGATGAGGGATATAGGGGATGATCAGGGATATTGGGAATGATCAAGAATATAGGGGATGATCAAGAATATAGGGGATGATCAAGAATATAGGGGATGCTGAGGGATACAGGGGATGCTGCGGGATATTAATTAATACGGATCACGGTTTTCTAAATTTTTATTTTTTTTGTGTTTATGGGGTTTTTTTAAAAAAAAAATATATATAAATGCAGATAGATGTCTGTTTCTATACCCACAGGGGCGTATGTGGCTGTCCACGTATTATCATCTAGTTGCATTTTTTTTGTGTAGATATAAAAAAAACTTACACGTAAAAGATAATTTGAGCTCTTGACAGTGTGTGATGCTACCTGCTCACTATTACTTTTTTTTTTAAATCTGGACTTTTAATCTTGAACTTTCTTTATCTTCCTCTGGTTCATGCTACGGAGGTAGAAACCACCTACAATAAATAATACGTGAACAGGGAAGGGGTTGATCCCCCTTCCCTGGAGGTGGTTTAAGGGATGGGTGGATGAGGTCTTGAGGGACTTGGGTCAGTGTTTGATGGGAATGGTTGGACTTGATGATCCAGTGGGTGTTTTCCAACCTGGCGGTTCTATGGTCCTACGATGAGGGATAATGGGGATGGTGAGGGATATAGGGGGTGGTGAGGGATAATGGGAATGATGAGGGATATTGGGGATGATGAGGGATATTGGGGATGATGAGGGATAATGGGGATGATGAAGAATATAGGGGATGCTCAGGGGTAAAGAGGATGATGAAGAATATAGGGGATGATGAGGGGTAAAGGGGATGATGAGGGATATAGGGAATGATCAGTGATATAGGGAATGATCAGTGATATAGGGAATGATGAGGGGTATAGAGGATGCTCAGGGATATAGGGGATGCTGAGAGACGCCGTTACCGGCACTTTCCCGACATCCCCGGTTCTCGTTACCATCAATTTTCGTTGTCACCGACTCTCGGTGCCACCACCTCCCTTGTCCCACTGGTTCCCGTTGCAACCGGTACCCGTTACCGACACTTTCCGACATCCCCGGTACCCGTTACCGACACTTTCCGACATCCCCGGTACCCGTTACCGACAATTTTCGGTGTCACCGGAGCTCTTTACCGACAACTTTTGTTGTCACCGGTTCCCGTTACCGACAATTTTCGTTGCCACCGGTTCTCGTTACCGACAATTTTCGTTGCCACCGACTCCCGGTGCTCGTCGGGATTCGCTTCCCTCTGTTCCCGGTGCTCGGAACCATCGGGATTCGTTGCTCTTGGTTCCCGTTGACTTCGATTCTTGGCATCAACGATTCCCGATGTCCCCAAATCCTGGAACCTCCAATTCCCAGTGTCCCCAGTTCCCGGCATCAACGATTCCCAGTGTCCCCGATTCTTGATCCCCTCAATTCCCAGTGACTTCGCTTCTTGGCATCAACGACTCCCAATGTCCCCAAACCCTGGAACCTCCAATTCCCAGTGTCCCCAGTTCCCAGTGTCCCCTATTCCCAGTGACTTCAATTCTTGGCATCAACGATTCCCAATGTCCCCAAATCCTTTACTCTCCAATTCCCAGTGTGCCCAGTTCTTGGTATCAACGATTCCCAGTGTCCCCGATTCTTGATCCCATCGATTCATAGTGACTTCGATTCTTGACATCAACGACTCCCAGTGTCCCCAAACCCTTGACTCCCCGATTCCCAGTGTCCCCAGTTCGCGGCATCAACAATTCCCGTTGCCCTTGACTCTTGATCCCATTGATTCCCAGTGACTTCGCTTCTTGGCATCAACGACTCTCAATGTCCCCAATTCCCGGTGTCCCCAATTCTTGGCATCAACCATTCTTGATCCCCTCGATTCCCAGTGACTTCGATTCTTGACATCAACGACTCCCAGTGTCCCCAAACTCTCGACTCCCCCATTCCCTGTGTCCCCAGTTCCCAACATCAACAATTCCCGTTGTCCCCTATTCCCGGTGCCTCCAATTCTTGGCATCAATGATTCCCAATATCCCCAAACTCTTGACTTCCCAGTTCCCAGTGTCTCCAGTTCCCGGTATCAATGATTCCCAGTGTCCCCTATTCCCAGTGTCCCCAATTCTTGGCATCAACGACTCCCAGTGTCCCCAAACCCTTGACTCCCCGATTCCCAGTGTCCCCAGTTCCCGGCATCAACCATTCCCAGTGTCCCCTATTCCCAGTGCCTCCAATTCTTGGCATCAACGATTCCCAATGTCCCCAAATCCTGGAACCTCCAATTCCCAGTGTCCCCAGTTCTTGGCATCAACCATTCCCAGTGTCCCCGATTCTTGATCCCCTCAATTCCCAGTGACTTCAATTCTTGGAACCCTCGATTCCCCATGTCCCCAATTCCCGGTGTCCCCAATTCTTGGCATCAATGATTCTTGATCCACTCGATTCCCAGTGACTTCGATTCTTGGCATCAACGACTCCCAATGTCCCCAAACCCTGGAACCTCCAATTCCCAGTGTCCCCAGTTCCCAGTGTCCCCTATTCCCAGTGACTTCAATTCTTGGCATCAACGATTCCCAATGTCCCCAAATCCTTTACTCTCCAATTCCCAGTGTCCCCAGTTCCCGGCATCAACGATTCCCAGTGTCCCCGATTCTTGATCCCATCGATTCCCAGTGACTTCGCTTCTTGGCATCAATGACTCCCAATGTCCCCAAACCCTGGAACCTCCAATTCCCAGTGTCCCCAGTTCCCAGTGTCCCCTATTCCCAGTGACTTCAATTCTTGGCATCAACGATTCCCAATGTCCCCAAATCCTGGAACATCCAATTCCCAGTGTGCCCAGTTCTTGGTATCAACGATTCCCAGTGTCCCCGATTCTTGATCCCATTGATTCCCAGTGACTTCAATTCTTGGCATCAACGACTCCCAGTGTCCCCAAACCCTCGACTTCCCGATTCCCAGTGTCCCCAGTTCCTGGCATCAACGATTCCCAGTGTCCCCGATTCTTGATCCCATCGATTCCCAGTGACTTCGATTCTTGGTATCAACAACTCCCAATGTCCCCAAACCCTTGACCCCTCAATTCCCAGTGTCCCTAGTTCCCGGCATCAACGATTCCCAGTGCTCCCAATTCTTGATCCCCCTCGATTCCCAGTGTCCCCAGTTCTTGGACCCCTCGATTCCCAGTGACTTCAATTCTTGGACCCCTCGATTCCCCATGTCCCCAATTCCCGGTGTCCCCGATTCTTGGACCCCCCCGATTCCCAGTGTCCCCAGTTCCCGGCATCAACGATTCCCAGTGCCCCCAATTCTTGAACTCCTCGATTCCCAGTGCCCCTGATTCTTGGACCCCCCGATTCCCCATGTCCCCAATTCCCGGTGTCCCCGATTCTTGGCATCAACGACTCCCAGTGTCCCCAAATCCTGGACTCCTCGATTTCCAGTGCCTCCAATTCCCTGCATCAATGATTCCCAGTGCCCTCGATCCCCGTTCCCCTCTCCCAGTTCCCCGTTCCCCCCTCCCAGTTCCCTGTTCTCTCCTCCCAGTTCCCCGTTCTCTCCTCCCAGTGCCTCCAACTCCCTCCATCCCTCCTCCCTCCATCCCTGTCTGCTCCATCCCTGGGTTCTCCATCCCTGCTCTCTCCATCCTGCCCACCTCAACCCTGTCTTGATCCATCCCTTGGCCCATGGATCCCTGCCTGATAGATCCCAGCTCATTCCAACCACGTCCAGTCCATCCTGCCTGCTCCAACCCTGCTCCCTCCGTCCTGCCCAGTCCATCCCCGTCTGCTCCCTCCCTCCTCTCTCCATCCCTGCTCCTTTCATCCTGCTCACCCTGCTCAGTCCATCCCTGTCTGCTCCATCCCTGCTCTCTCCATCCCGGTCACCCTACCCTTTGCATCCCAGTCTGATCCATCCCTGCCCAGTTCATCCCTGTCTGATCCATCCCTGTCTGCTCCATCCTGCCCATTCCATCCATGTCCAGCCCATCTATCAGTGTCCGATCCATCCCTGTCTGCTCCATCCCTGCTCTCTCCATCCTGACCACCCTGCTCAGTCCATCCCTGTCTGCTCCATCCCTGCCTTCTGGATCCTTGTCTAATCCATCCCTACCCTCTGCATCCCTGCCTGATCCATCCCTGCCCACCCTGCTCAGTCCATCCCTGTCCAGTCCATCCCTGCCTGATCCATTCCTGCTCTCTCCATCCTGCCCACCCTGCTCAGTCCATCCCTGTCTGCTCCATCCCTGCTAGATCCATCCCTGCTCCCTCCATCCTGCCCACCCTCCTCAGTCCATCCCTGTTCCGAACATCCCTGCCCAGGAGGCTCCAGAGGGGTCCTGGGGGTGGTGGCCCTAGAAGGGGCCTGGAAGGCCTTAAAGGGGTCCCAGTGGGATCCAGAGGGGGTCTGGATGTCTAAGAAGCTTCTTAGGATGCCCTAAAGGGGTCCCAGGGGGGTCCTGGGGGTCTCTATAGGGATCCTGGAGATCCAAGAGGGCTCCTAGGATGCCCTAAAGGGGTCCCAGAGGGGTCCTAGGGCTCTCTATAGGGATCCTGGGGATCCAAGAGGGCCCCAGAATGCTCTGAAAGGGTCTTTGGGGGCTCTAGAGGGTCCCAGGGGGTTCCTGGGGGTCTCTATAGGGATCCTGGAGATCCAAGAGAGGTCCTAGGATGCCCTAAAGGGGCCCTAGGGTGGTCCTGGTGGTCCCTAAAGGGATCCTGGTGGCTCTAGAGGGACTCAGAGGAGTCCTGGGGGTCTCTAAAAGGATCCTGGAGATCCAAGAGAGGTCCAAGGATGCCCTAAAGTAGTCCCAGGGGGGTCCTGGGAGTCCCTAAAGGGGTCCTGGAGATCCAAGAGAGGTCCTAGGATGCCCTAAAGGGGTCCCAGGGGGGTCCTGGGGGGTTCCATAAGGATCCCAGGTGGCTCTAGAAGGCTCTAGAGGGTCCCAGAGGGGTCCTTGGGGGTCTCTAAAAGGATCCTGGAGATCCAAGAGAGGTCCTAGGATACCCTAAAGGGGCCCCAGGAGGGTCCTGGGGGGTCCCTAAAAGGATCCTGGAGATCCAAGAGAGGTCCAAGGATGCCCTAAAGGAGTCCCAGGGGGGTCCTGGGAGTCCCTAAAGGGGTCCTGGAGATCCAAGAGAGGTCCTAGGATGCCCTAAAGGGGCCCTAGGGTGGTCCTGGGGGGTCCCTAAAGGGATCCTGGAGATCCAAGAGGGGTCCTAGGATGCCCTAAAGGGGCCCCAGGAGGGTCCTTGGGGGTCCCTAAAGGGATCCTGGAGATCCAAGAGAGGTCCTAGGATGCCCTAAAGGGGTCCCAAGGGTTCTCTATAGGGATCCTGGAGGTCCAAGAGAGGCCCTAGAAGGCCCTGAGGGGGCCGTGGGGGTCTCCATAGGGATCCTGGAGATCCAAGAGTGGTCCTAGGATGCCCTAAAGGGGTCCCAGGGGTGATCTGGGGGTCCCTAACCGGACCCTTGGCCCTGTAGGGGTGGTGACCCCTTTTCTCCGTCCCCCCCCCCAGTGCCCTACAAGTTCTTCTCGGACCCGTCGGGGCTGAACGAGAAGCGGAAGCAGCGTCGGATCCGGACGACGTTCACCAGTTCTCAGCTGAAGGAGCTGGAAAGGGTCTTCGCCGAGACCCACTACCCCGACATCTACACCCGCGAGGAGTTGGCCCTCAAGATCGACCTCACCGAGGCCCGAGTCCAGGTCCGGGATCTCTGGGAATCACCTTCCGGGTGGGGGATCCAGTCTAGGGGGTCTTGGAGGGGCGGTTGGGTTGATTGGGATGAGTTGGGATCTCAAGGGGTTGATTGGGATGAGGGTTGGAAGGTGGAAGAGTCCTGAACCCCAAGGATTGGGATCTAGGGGTTGGGATCCATGGGTCTGGAGGCTCCAAGGATGGAGAACCATGAGTCTGGAGGCTCCAAGGATGAGGATCCATGGATCTCATGGTCCAAAGGTTGGGGATCCATGAGTCTGGAGGCTCCAAGGTTGGAGATCCATGGACTTAATGGTCCAAAGGATGGAGATCGATGAGTCTGGAGGCTCCAAGGATGAGGATCCATGAGCCTGGATTCTCCAAGGTTGAGGATCCATGAGTCTAGAGGCTCCAAGGATGGAGATCCATGAGTCTGGAGGCTCCAAGGATGATGATCCATGGACTTCATGGTCCAAAGGTTGAGAATCCATGAGCCTGGATTCTCCAAGGTTGAGGATCCATGAGTCTGGAGTCTCCAAGGATGGGGATCCATGGACCTCATGGTCCAAAGTTTCAGGTTCCATGGATCTCAGGGCCCCAAGGATGAGGATCCATGAACCTCAGGGCCACAAGGATGATGATCCGTGGACTTCATGGTCCCAAGGCTGAGGATCCATGAGTCTGGAGGCTCCAAGGATGGAGATCCATGGACCTCAGGACCCCAAGATTGAGGATCCATGGGTCTGGAGGCTCCAAGTATGACGATCCATGGACTTCATGGTCCCAAGGATGGAGATCCATGAGTCTGGAGGCTCCAAGGATGAGGATCCATGGACCTCATGGTCCAAAGGTTGAGGATCCATGGAGCTCAGGACCCCAAGGGTGAGGATCCATGGATCTCAGGGTCCCAAGGTTGAGGATCTGTGGACCTCATGGTCCAAAGGTTGAGGATCCATGAGTCTGGAGGCTCCAAGGATGAGGATCTATGGATCTCAGGGCCCCAAGGATGAGGATCCATGGAACTCAGGACCCAAGGTTGAGGATCCATGGACCTCATGGTCCAAGGGTTGAGGATCCATTAGTCTAGAGGCTCCAAGGATGGAGACCCGTGATTCTGGAGGCTCCAAGGCTGAGGATCCATGGACCTCATGGTCCAAACATTGAGGATCCATGGACCTCAGGGCCCCAAGGATGAGGATCCATGGACCTTAGGACCCCAAGGATGAGGATCCTTGGATCTCAGGGTCCCAAGGATGAGGATCCATGGACTTCATGGTCCAAAGGTTGAGAATCCATGAGCCTGGATTCTCCAAGGTTGAGGATCCATGAGTCTAGAGGCTCCAAGGATGGAGATCCATGAGTCTGGAGGCTCCAAGGATGATGATCCATGGACTTCATGGTCCAAAGGTTGAGAATCCATGAGCCTGGATTCTCCAAGGTTGAGGATCCATGAGTCTGGAGTCTCCAAGGATGAGGATCCATGGACCTCATGGTCCAAAGTTTGAGGTTCCATGGATCTCAGGGCCCCAAGGATGAGGATCCATGAACCTCAGGGCCAGAAGGATGATGATCCATGGACTTCATGGTCCCAAGGCTGAGGATCCATGAGTCTGGAGGCTCCAAGGATGGAGATCCATGGACCTCAGGGCCCCAAGATTGAGGATCCATGGGTCTGGAGGCTCCAAGGATGAGGATCCATGGACCTCATGGTCCAAAGGTTGAGGATCCATGGAGCTCAGGACCCCAAGGGTGAGGATCCATGGATCTCAGGGTCCCAAGGTTGAGGATCTGTGGACCTCATGGTCCAAAGGTTGAGGATCCATGAGTCTGGAGGCTCCAAGGATGAGGATCTATGGATCTCAGGGCCCCAAGGACGAGGATCCATGGAACTCAGGACCCAAAGTTGAGGATCCATGGACCTCATGGTCCAGAGGTTGAGGATCCATTAGTCTAGAGGCTCCAAGGATGGAGACCCGTGATTCTGGAGGCTCCAAGGCTGAGGATCCATGGACCTCATGGTCCAAACATTGAGGATCCATGGACCTCAGGGCCCCAAGGATGAGGATCCATGGACCTTAGTACCCCAAGGATGAGGATCCTTGGATCTCAGGGTCCCAAGGATGAGGATCCATGGACTTCATGGTCCAAAGGTTGAGAATCCATGCGCCTGGATTCTCCAAGGTTGAGGATCCATGAGTCTGGAGGCTCCAAGGATGGAGATCCATGAGTCTGGATGCTCCAAGGATGAGGACCCATGGACCTCATGGCCCCAAGGATGAGGATCCATGGTCCTCATGGTCCCAAGGATGAGGATCCATGGACCTCAGGGCCCCAAGGTTGAGGACCCATGGATCTCAGGGCCCCAAGGATGAGGCTCCATGGACCTCCTCCTCCAAAGCTTGAGGATCCATTAGTCTGGAGGCTCCGATGCTGTGGATCCATGGATCTCAGGGCCCCAAATGTTGAGGATCCATAGATTTCATGGACCAAGGTTGAGGATCCATGGACCTCATGGTCCAGACGTTGAGGATCCATGAGTCTGGAGGCTCCAAGGATGAGGATCCATGGACCTCATGGTCCAAAGGTTGAGGATCCATGGACCTCAGGGCCCCAAGTATGAGGGTCCATGGATCTCAAGGACCCGAGGATGATAATCCATGGGTCTGGAGGCTCCAAGGATGGAGATCCATGAGTCTGGAGACTCCAAGGATAGGGATCCATGAGTCTGGAAGCTCCAAGGATGAGGATCCATGAGTCTGGGGGCCCCAAGCATGAGGATCCATGGATTTCAGGGTCCCAAGGATGAGGATCCATGGACCTCATGGTCCAAAGGTTGAGGATCCATGAGTCTGGAGGCTCCAAGGATGGAGATCCATGAGTCTGGGGGCCCCAAGGATGATGATCCATGGACTTCATGGTCCCAAGGATGGAGATCCATGAGTCTGGAGGCTCCAAGGATGGAGATCCATGGATCTCAGGGCCCCAAGGATGAGGATCCATAGATTTCATGGTCCCAAGGTTGAGGGTCCATGGATCTCAGGACCCCAAGGATGAGGATCCGTTTACTTCATGGACCCAGGGATGGAGATCCATGAGTCTGGAGTCTCCAAGGTTGAGGATCCATGAGTCTGGAGGCTCCAAGGATGGAAATACATGGATCTCTGGGTCCCAAGGATGAGGATCCGTGGACCTCATGGTCCAAAGTTTGAGGATCCATGGATCTCAGGGCCCCAAGGATGAGGATCCATGGATCTCAGGGCCCCAGGGATGATGATCCATAGATTTCATGGTCCAAAGAATGAGGATCAATGGACCTCATGGTCCAAAGGTTGAGGATCCATGACTCTGGGAGCCCCAAGGATGGAGATCCATGAGTCTGGAGTCTCCAAGGATGAGGATCCATGGGTCTCAGGGCCCCAGGGTTGAGGGTCCATGGACCTCAGGACCCCAAGGATTAGGATCCGTGGACCTCATGGTCCAAAGGTTGAGGATCCAAGAGTCTGGAGGCTCCAAGGATGAGGATCCATGGACCTCATGGTCCAAAGGTTGAGGATCCAAGAGTCTGGAGGCTCCAAGGATGAGGATCCATGGAGCTCAGGACCCCAAGGATGAGGATCCATGAGTCTGCAGGCTCCAAGGATGGGGATCCTTGAGTCTGGAGGTTCCACAGATGGAGATCCATGGATCTCAGGGACCCAAAGATGAGGATCCATAGATTTCATGGTCCAAAGGATGAGGATCCATGAGTCTGGAGGTTCCAAGGATGGAGATCCATGGGTCTGGAGGCTTGAAGGATGGAGATCCATGAGTCTGGATGTTCCAAGGATGGAGATTCGTGGGTCTGGATGCTCCAAGGATGGGGATCCATGGACCTCAGGGTCCAAAGGTTGAGGATCCATGGGCCTCATGGTCCAAAGGTTGAGGATCCATGAGTCTGGAGGCTCCAAGGATGGAAATACATGGATCTCTGGGTCCCAAGGATGAGGGTCCATGGATCTCAGGGTCCCAAGGATGAGGATCCATGGGTCTGGAGGCTCCAAGGATGGAGATCCATGGACCTCAGGGCCCCAAGGTTGAGGATCCATGAATCTCAGGGCCACAAGGATGAGGATCCATGGACTTCATGGTCCCAAGGATGGAGATCCATGGGTCTGGAGGGCCCAAGGTTGAGGATCCATGGGTCTGGATGCCCCAAGGTTGAGGATCCATGTGTCTCACGGCCCCAAGGATGGAGACCCATGAGTCTGGAGGCTCCAAGGATGGAGATCCATGGATCTCAGGGCCCCAAGGATGAGGATCCATGGACCTCATGGTGCAAAGGTTGAGGGTCCATGGATCTCAGGGCCACAAGGATAATAATCCATGGACTTCATGGTCCCAAGGATGAGGATCCATGGACCTCATGGCCCCAAGGATGGAAACTCTTGAGTCTGGAGGGTCCAAGGTTGGGGATCCATGGACCTCAGGGTCCCAAGGTTGAAGATCCATAGATTTCATGGTCCCAAGGTTGAAGACCCATGGATCTCATGGTCCCAAGGATGAGGATGCATGGAAGTTATGGTCCAAAGGCTGAGGATCCATGAGTCTGGAGGCACCAAGGAAGGAGATCCATGAGTCTGGAGGCTCCAAGGATGAGGATCCATGACTCTGGAGGCTCCAAGGTTGAGGATCCATGAGTCTGGAGGCTCCAAGGATGGGGATCCATGGACCTCATGGTCCAAAGGATGAGGATCCATGGACCTCATGGTCCCAAATATGAGGATCCATGGACCTCAGGGTCCCAAGGATGAGGATCCATGGACCTCAGGGCCCCAAGGTTGAGGATGCATGGACGTCAGGGTCCAAAGGTTGAGGATCCATGAGTCTGGGGGCTCCAAGGATGGAGATCCATGAGTCTGGAGGCTCCAAGGACAAGAATCCATGGACCTCATGGTCCAAAGGCTGAGGATCCATGAGTCTGGAGGCCCCAAGGATGAGGATCCATGGACCTCATGGTCCAAAGGTTGAGGATCCTTGAGTCTGGAGGCTCCAAGGATGAGGATCCATGGATCTCAGGGCCCCAAGGATGAGGATCCAAAGATCTCATAGTCCCAAGGATGAGGATCCATGGACCTCATGGTCCAAAGGTTGAGGATCCACGAGTCTGGAGGCACCAAGTTTGGGGATCCATGGACCTCAGGGTCCCAAGGTTGAAGATCCATAGATTTCATGGTCCCAAGGTTGAAGACCCATGGATCTCATGATCCTAAGCATGAGGATCCATGGACTTCATGGTCCCAAGGATGAGGATCCATGGAGCTCAGGGCCCCATGGATGAGGATCCATGGACCTCAGGGCCCCAAGGTTGAGGTCCCATGGACCTCAGGGCCCCAAGCATGAGGATCCATGGACCTCATGGTCCCAAGGATGATGATCCCTGGACCTCAGCTTCCTCCCTCTCCTCCAGGTTTGGTTCCAGAACCGTCGCGCCAAGTTCCGCAAGCAGGAGCGAGCGGCCAACGCCAAAGGCGGCGCCGCCTCCTCCACCACCTCCACCACCACCTCCTCCACCACCTCCTCCGGCAAGAAGCCGGATCCTCGCTCGTCCTCCGAAGACGACGAGTCCAAGGAGTCCACCTGCAGCCCCACCCCGGACAGCACCGGCCCCATCGGCAGCCCCGGAGGTCCCCTCAGCCCCAACCCCGGCTTGGGGACCCCCCTGGGAGCCCCACAGCATCCAACTCAACCACCACCACCACCACCACCTCCGCACCTCAAGGTGGGGCCGGTCTGGCCGGCAATGAGTCCTTCCGGCGTCTCCAACGCTGCTGAGATCCTCAAGGCTTGGCAGCCGGCGGAGGCCGTGCCGGGACCCTTCTCCGGGGTCCTCTCCTCCTTCCATCGGAAACCCAACGGCCTCAAGAGCAACATCTTCTAGGGGAAGACTGGAGGAAAGGAGGAAGCCCCCAGAACTCTCCTGAGAACCCCATGAGGAGAACGAAGAGACGGAGACAACAACGATGGTGAGATGGAGACAACAATGATGACCCAACCACACTTAACCACATAGAGTTGGAGGCAACAGCAAAGAGATGGAGACACTAATGATGATGAGATGGAGACACCAAAGATGAACCAACCACACTAATGATGTTGAGATGGAGGCACCAACGATGAGATGGCGACACCAACCATGATGAGATGGAGACACCAACCACGATGAGATGGAGACACTAACAAGGAGATGGAGACACCAATGATGAACCAACCACACTAACCACATTGAGATGGAGACACCAACCATGATGAGATGGAGACACCAACCATGATGAGATGGAGACACCAACCATGATGAGATGGAGACACCAATGATGAACCAACCACACTAACCACATTGAGATGGAGACACCAACCATGATGAGATGGAGACACCAACCATGATGAGATGGAGACACCAACCACGATGAGATGGAGACACCAATGATGAGCCAACCACACTAACCACATTGAGATGGAGACACCAACCATGATGAGATGGAGACACCAACCATGATGAGATGGAGACACCAACATTGATGAGATGGAGACACCAACCATGATGAGATGGAGACACCAACATTGATGAGATGGAGACACCAACCATCATGAGATGGAGACACCAATGATGATGAGATCAGACACCAACAATGATGAGATGGAGACACCAACCATCATGAGATGGAGACATCAACGATGATGAGATGGAGACACCAACGATGATGAGATGGAGACACCAACATTGATGAGATGGAGACACCAACAATGATGAGACGGAGACACTAACAATGATATGGAGACACCAATGATGAACCAACCACACTAACCACATTGAGATGGAGACACCAACCATGATGAGATGGAGACACCAACAATGATGAGATGGAGACACCAACCATCATGAGATGGAGACACCAATGATGAACCAACCACACTAACCACATTGAGATGGAGACACCAACCATGATGAGATGGAGACACCAACAATGATGAGATGGAGACACCAACCATGATGAGATGGAGACACCAACATTGATGAGATGGAGACACCAACCATGATGAGATGGAGACACCGACCATGATGAGATGGAGACACCAACGAAGAGATGGAGACACCAATGATGATGAGATCAGACACCAATGATGATGAGATGGAGACACCAACCATCATGAGATGGAGACACCAATGATGAACCAACCACACTAACCATATTGAGATGGAGACACCAACGATGAAGAGATGGAGACACCAACATTGATGAGATGGAGACACCAACGATGATGAGATGGAGACACCAACAATGATGAGATGGAGACACCAAAGATGAACCAACCACTCTAACCACATTGAGTTGGAGACACCAGCGATGATGAGATGGAGACACCAACAATGATGAGATGGAGACACCAATGATGAACCAACCACACTAACCACATTGAGATGGAGACACTAATGATGATGAGATAGAGACACTAACGATGATGAGATGGAGACACCAACCATGATGAGATGGAGACACCAATGATGAACCAACCACACTAACCACATTGAGATGGAGACACCAACCATGATGAGATGGAGACACTAACCATGATGAGATGGAGACACCAACATTGATGAGATGGAGACACCAACCATGATGAGATGGAGACACCGACCATGATGAGATGGAGACACCAACGAAGAGATGGAGACACCAATGATGATGAGATCAGACACCAATGATGATGAGATGGAGACACCAACCATCATGAGATGGAGACACCAATGATGAACCAACCACACTAACCATATTGAGATGGAGACACCAACCATGATGAGATGGAGACACCAACGAAGAGATGGAGACACCAATGATGATGAGATCAGACACCAATGATGATGAGATGGAGACACCAACCATCATGAGATGGAGACACCAATGATGAACCAACCACACTAACCATATTGAGATGGAGACACCAACGATGATGAGATGGAGACACCAACCATGATGAGATGGAGACACCAACCATGATGAGATGGAGACACCAATGATGAACCAACCACACTAACCACATTGAGATGGAGACACTAATGATGATGAGATAGAGACACTAACGATGATGAGATGGAGACACCAACCATGATGAGATGGAGACACCAACCATGATGAGATGGAGACACTAACAATGAGATGGAGACACCAATGATGAACCAACCACACTAACCACATTGAGATGGAGACACCAACCATGATGAGATGGAGACACCAACCATGATGAGATGGAGACACCAACGATGATGAGATGGAGACACCAACAATGATGAGATGGAGACACCAATGATGAACCAACCACACTAACCACATTGAGATGGAGACACTAATGATGATGAGATAGAGACACTAACGATGATGAGATTGAGACACCAACCATGATGAGATGGAGACACCAACGAAGATGAGATGGAGACACCAACGAAGATATGTAGACACTAACCACGATGAGATGGAGACACCAATGATGAACCAACCACACTAACCACATTGAGATGGAGACACCAACGATGATGAGATGGAGACACTAACGATGATGAGATGGAGACACCAATGATGAACCAACCACACTAACCACATTGAGTTGGAGACACCAACCATGATGAGATGGAAACACTAATGATGATGAGATGGAGACAATGACCATGATGAGATGGAGACACCAACATTGATGAGATGGAGACACCAACGAAGAGATGGAGACACCAATGATGATGAGATCAGACACCAATGATGATGAGATGGAGACACCAATGATGAACCAACCACACTAACCACATTGAGATGGAGACACCAACCATGATGAGATGGAGACACCAACCATGATGAGATGGAGACACCAATGATGATGAGATCAGACACCAACGATGATGAGATGGAGACACCAATGATGAACCAATCACACTAACCACATTCAGTTGGAGACACTAATGATGATGAGATAGAGACACTAACGATGATGAGATGGAGACACCAATGATGATGAGATGGAGACACCAATGATGAACCAACCACACTAACCACATTGAGATGGAGACACCAACATTGATGAGATGGAGACACCAACGATGCAACTGGGACCACTCAGCAGTTGGTCCCAGGGTTCAGCTCAAGAACTTTCGGGGTGCAGCTCATGGAGTTCTGAGGTGCATCTTAGGAGTTTTGAGGTGCAGCTCATGAGGTCCTGAGGTGCAGCTCATGAGGTTTTAGGGTGAAACTCAAGAGGTTCTGAGGTGCAGGTCATGAAGATTTGGGGTTCAGCTCATTAGGTTCTGAGTTGCAGCTCAAGAGGTTCAGCTCAAGAGGTTTTTGGGGTGCAGCTCATGAGGTTCTGAGGTGATGCTCAAGAGGTTTTTGGGGTCCAGCTCAAGGGGGTCTTGGGGTGCAGCTCATGGAGTTCTGAGGTGCATCTTAGGGGTTTTGGGGTGCACCTCAAGGGCTTTGGGGTGTAACTCAGGAGGTTTTGGGGTGCAGCTCATGAAGATTTGGGGTACAACTCAAGAGGTTTTGGGGTGAAACTCTTGACACTCTGAGGTGCATCTCAAGAGGTTCTGAGGTGCAGCTCAAGAGGTTTTTAGGTGCAGCTCAAGAGGTTCCGGGATGCACCTCATGAGGTTTTGGGGTGTAGCTCAAGGGCTTTGGGGTGCAGCTCATGAATATTTGGGGTGCAGCTCATGAGATTCTGAGGTGCAGCTCAAAATGTTTGGGGTGCAACTCAAGAGGTTCTGGGGTGCAATTCAAGAGGTTTTGGGGGTGCAGCTCAAGAGGTTCTGAGGTGCAGCTCACGAGGTTTTGGGGAGCACCTCATGAAGATTTTGGGTGCAGCTCCTGAGGTTCTGAGGTGCAGCTCGTGAGGTTTATGGATGCAGCTCGAGGGGTGTCCAGGCTGCACCTCATGAGGTTTTTGGGGTGCAGCTCAAGAATTTTGTGGGTTCAACTCAAGAGGCTTTGAGCTGCAGCTCATGAGGTTCTGAGATGCAGCTCATGAGGTTTCGGGGAGCAGCTCAACAGGTTTTGGGGTGCAGCTCATGAGGTTTTGGGGTGCAGCTCATGAGGTTCTGAGGTGCAGCTCATGAGGGTTTGGGGTACAACTCAAGAGGTTTTGGGGTGCAGCTCATGAGGTTCTGAGGTGCAACTCAAGAGGTTTTTGGGGCTGCAGCTCATGAAGATTAGGGGGTGCAGTTCAAGAGGTTCTGAGGTGCATCTTAGGGGTTTCAGGGTGCAACTCAAGAGGTTTTTGGGTGCAGCTCATGAAGATTTGGGGTTCAGCTCATGAGGTTCTGAGGTGCAGCTCATGAGGATTTTGGGGTTCAGCTCATTAGGTTCTGAGTTGCAGCTCAAGAGGTTTTGGGGTCCAGCTCAAGGGGGTCTTGGGGTGCAGCTCATGGAGTTCTGAGGTGCATCTTAGGGGTTTTGGGGTGCACCTCAAGGGCTTTGGGGTGTAACTCAGGAGGTTTTGGGGTGCAGCTCATGAAGATTTGGGGTACAACTCAAGAGGTTTTGGGGTGAAACTCATGACACTCTGAGGTGCATCTCAAGAGGTTCTGAGGTGCAGCTCAAGAGGTTTTTAGGTGCAGCTCAAGAGGTTCCGGGATGCACCTCATGAGGTTTTGGGGTGTAGCTCAAGGGCTTTGGGGTGCAGCTCATGAATATTTGGGGTGCAGCTCATGAGATTCTGAGGTGCAGCTCAAAATGTTTGGGGTGCAACTCAAGAGGTTCTGGGGTGCAATTCAAGAGGTTTTGGGGGTGCAGCTCAAGAGGTTCTGAGGTGCAGCTCACGAGGTTTATGGATGCAGCTCGAGGGGTGTCCAGGCTGCACCTCATGAGGTTTTTGGGGTGCAGCTCAAGAATTTTGTGGGTTCAACTCAAGAGGCTTTGAGCTGCAGCTCATGAGGTTTCGGGGAGCAGCTCAACAGGTTTTGGGGTTCATCTCATAAGGTTTTGGGGTGCAGCTCATGAGGTTCTGAGGTGCAACTCAAGAGGTTTTTGGTGCTGCAGCTCATGAAGATTTGGGGTTCAGCTCATTAGGTTCTGAGTTGCAGCTCATGAGGTTCTGAGGTGCAGCTCAAGAGGTCTTGGGGGTCAACTCATGAGGTTTTGAGGTGCAGGTCAAGGGGGTTTTGGAGTGCAGCTCATGAGGTTTTTGGGGTGCAACTCATGATGTCCTGAGGGGCAGCTCATGAGGTTTTAGGGTGAAACTCAAGAGGTTCTGAGGTGCAGCTCAAAAGGTTTTGGGGTGCAGCTCATGAGGTTCTAGGGTGTAGCTCATGAGGTTTTGGGGTGCAGCTCATGGGGGGGTGAGGGGGGGTGGGGGTGTCCAGACTGCAGCTCATGAGGTTCTGAGGTGCAGCTAAAGAGGGTTTGGGGTGCAGCTCATGAAGATTTGAGGTGCAGCTCAAGGGCTTTGAGGTGCAGCTCAATAGGTTCTGAGGTGCAGCTCATGAGGTTTTGGGGTCATGAAGATTTGGGGTTCAGCTCATTAGGTTCTGAGTTGCAGCTCAAGAGGTTCTGAGGTTCAGTTCAAGAGGTTCTGAGGTGCAGCTCAAGAGGTTTTGGGGTGAAACTCAAGAGGTTCTGAGGTGCAGCTCATGAAGATTTGGGGTTCAGCTCAAGAGGCTTTGAGCTGCAGCTCATGAGGTTCTGGGGTGTAGCTCGAAGGGTGTCCAGGCTACACCTCATGAGGTTTTTGGGGTTCAGCTCATGAGGTTCTGAGTTGCAGCTCAAGAGGTTTTTGGGGTTCAGCTCATGAGGTTCTGAGTTGCAGCTCAAGAGGTTTTTGGGGTGCAGCTCATGAGGTTCTGAGGTGCATCTTAGGGGTTTTAGGGTGCAGCTCATGAGGTTTTTGGGGTTCAGCTCCTGAGGTTCTGAGTTGCACCTCATGAGGTTTTTGGGGCGCAGCTCATCAAGATTTGGGGTACAACTCAAGAGCTTTTGGGGCGCAGCTCATGAGGCTTTGGGGGTGCAGCTCGAGGGGTGTCCAGGCCGCACCTCATCAGGTTTTTGTGGTGCAGCTTAGTGGGTATTGGGGTTCAACTCATGAGGTTTTTGGGGTTCAGGTTGTTTTCCGCTCTCGGGGTTTTCTCTCTCTCTCTCCCCCTTCTCTGTAATTTATTCCCCCTCCCCCACCCCCCCCCAAAACCCCCAAAATCCACAAAACGAAATAAAAAATTAATTTATTGGAGTTTCTGCTGCTTCGACCCAACCTTGGGAACTGGGACCAGTATGACCAGTATGGGGGGAACTGGAGACGCTGGGATCAGTATGAATGGAACTGGAGAAGCTGGGACCAGTAAGACCAGTATGAATGGAACTGGAGACACTGGGACCAGTATGGATGGAACTGGAGACACTGGGACCAGTATGACCAGTATGGGGGGAACTGGAGAAGCTGGGACCAGTAAGACCAGTATGAATGGAACTGGAGATGCTGGGACCAGTATGACCAGTATGAATGGAACTGGGGACACTGGGACCAGTATGACCAGTATGAATGGAACTGGGGACGCTGGGACCAGTATGACCAGTATGGAGGGAACTGGGGACACTGGGACCAGTATGACCAGTATGGAGGGAACTGGAGAAGCTGGGACCAGTATGACCAGTATGAATGGAACTGGAGACACGGGGACCAGTATGACCAGTATGGATGGAACTGGAGACACTGGGACCAGTATGACCAGTATGAATGGAACTGGAGAAGCTGGGACCAGTATGACCAGTATGAATGGAACTGGGGACACTGGGACCAGTATGACCAGTATGAATGGAACTGGAGAAGCTGGGACCAGTATGACCAGTATGAATGGAACTGGGGACACTGGGACCAGTATGACCAGTATGGATGGAACTGGAGACACTGGGACCAGTATGACCAGTATGGATGGAACTGGGGACGCTGGGACCAGTATGACCAGTGTGGAGGGAACTGGAGAAGCTAGGACCAGTATGACCAGTATGGATGGAACTGGAGACGCTGGGACCAGTATGACCAGTATGAATGGAACTGGAGACGCTGGGACCAGTAAGACCAGTATGGATGGAACTGGAGATGCTGGGACCAGTAAGACCAGTATGAATGGAACTGGGGACACTGGGACCAGTAAGACCAGTATGAATGGAACTGGAGACGCTGGGACCAGTATGACCAGTATGAATGGAACTGGGGACACTGGGACCAGTATGACCAGTATGAATGGAACTGGGGACACTGGGACCAGTATGACCAGTATGAATGGAACTGGGGACACTGGGACCAGTATGACCACTATGAATGGAACTGGAGACACTGGGACCAGTATGACCAGTATGGGGCAACTGGAGACACTGGGACCAGTATGGATGGAACTGGAGAAGTTGGGACCAGTATGAATGGAACTGGAGACACTGGGACTAGTATGACCAGTGTGGGGGAAGTGGAGACACTGGGACCAGTATCACCAGTATTGATGGAACTGGAGATGCTGGGACCAGTATGACCAGTATGGATGGAACTGGAGATGCTGGGACCAGTATGACCAGTATGAATGGAATTGGAGATGCTGGGACCAGTATGACCAGTATGAATGGAACTGGAGACACTGGGACCAGTAAGACCAGTATGGATGGAACTGGAGACACTGGGACCAGTATGACCAGTGTGGAGGGAACTGGAGACACTGGGACCAGTAAGACCAGTATGGATGGAACTGGAGACGCTGGGACCAGTATGACCAGTGTGGAGGGAACTGGAGAAGCTGGGACCAGTATGACCAGTATGACCAGTATGAATGGAATTGGAGATGCTGGGACCAGTATGACCAGTATGAATGGAATTGGAGATGCTGGGACCAGTATGACCAGTATGAATGGAACTGGAGAAGCTGGGACCAGTATGACCAGTATGGATGGAACTGGAGACACTGGGACCAGTATGACCAGTATGAATGGAACTGGAGACACTAGGACCAGTATGACCAGTATGAATGGAACTGGGGACGCTGGGACCAGTATGACCAGTATGGAGGGAACTGGAGACACTAGGACCAGTATGACCACTATGAATGGAACTGGGGACACTGGGACCAGTATGACCAGTATGAATGGAATTGGAGATGCTGGGACCAGTATGACCAGTGTGGAGGGAACTGGGGACACTGGGACCAGTATGACCAGTATGGATGGAACTGGAGATGCTGGGACCAGTATGACCAGTATGAATGGAACTGGGGACACTGGGACCAGTATGACCAGTATGAATGGGACTGGGGACACTGGGACCAGTATGACCAGTATGGATGGAACTGGAGATGCTGGGACCAGTATGACCAGTATGGATGGAACTGGAGACGCTGGGACCAGTATGACCAGTATGGGGGGAACTGGAGACGCTGGGACCAGTATGAGGGAAACTGGAACCTGGGACCAGTATGACCAGTATGGACCTTCCCCTCCTCCCAGTTCCCACCCCCTTCGGCGCTTGACAAACTGCATCAAACTGGGATCAAACTGGAGTTTTACTGGGATGGGGGTGGGGAGGGAGAAGGGACCAGTAAGACCAGTCTGGGGGGAACTGGACTGCACTGGGAACCAGTTCCCTCCCGGAACTGGGATCCCACTGGAGTTGTACTGGGATTGGGGGAGGGGTGAGGGGGGGGGCTCAGCAGCCCGGAACGGACGGACCCAGTAAGGACCTGAAGGCAAACTGGGGATACTGGGAGGGGATAAGGCACTGATCGGGGGGGCACACAAGGCACTGGGGTGAGGAAGAGCCTCCTCTTCCTCTTCCTCCTCCTCTTCTTCCTCCTTCTCCTCTTCTTCTTCTTCCTCCTGTTCTTCTTCCTCCTTCTCTTCTTCTTCCTCCTCTTCTTCCATTTCTTCCTCCTCCTCCTCTTCTTCTTCCTCCTTCTCCTCCTCCTCCTTTTCTTCTTTCTCCTCCTCTTTCTCCTCCTTCTCCTTCTCCTCTTCCTCCTCCTTCTCCTCTTCCTCCTCCTCTTCTTTCTTCTCCTCTTCCTCCTCCTCTTCTTTCTTCTCCTCCTCTTCTTCTTCTTCCTCCTGTTCTTCTTCCTCCTTCTCCTCTTCTTCCTCCTTATCCTCCTCCTTTTCTTCTTCCTCCTCCTCTTTCTCCTCCTTCTCCTCTTCCTCCTCCTTCTCTTCTTCCTCCTCCTCCTCTTCTTCTTCTTCCTCCTGTTCTTCTTCCTCCTTCTCCTCTTCCTCCTCCTCTTCTTCCATTTCTTCCTCTTTCTCCTCTTCTTCCTCCTCCTCTTCTTCTTCCTCCTTCTCCTCCTCCTCTTTCTCCTCCTCCTCCTCTTCCTCCTCCTTCTCCTCTTCCTCCTCCTCTTCTTTCTTCTCCTCCTCTTCTTCTTCTTCCTCCTGTTCTTCTTCCTCCTTCTCCTCTTCTTCCTCCTTATCCTCCTCCTTTTCTTCTTCCTCCTCCTCTTTCTCCTCCTTTTCTTCTTCCTCCTCTTTCTCCTCCTTCTCCTCTTCTTCCTCCTCCTTCTCTTCTTCTTCCTCTTCCTCCTCTTCTTCCTCCTCTTCTTCCTCCTCCTCCTCCTCCTCTTCCTCCCTCCCAATAAATAAGAAATAACTTAAAGGGGGGACAGTGGGTCACCCCCCACCTCCCCCCATAAATCCACCCCCAGGGAGGGGGCGGAGCTGCTGGTGCTGGGATCCAGGGACGCAGGATCCAGGGATTCAGGATCCACAGATCAAGGGATGAAGGATCCAGGGATGCAGGATCCAGGGATCTAGGGATGAAGGATCCAGGATGGAGAGTCATGGGATTTGGGATCCGCAGTCCCGGGATTTGGGATCTGCAGCTGTGAGATGGAGGGATCCAGAGCTGAACGGATCCACGGATTAAGAGTTGTGGGACGCAGGGATCGGCAGTCCCGGGATTTGGGATCCGCAGCCCCGGGATTTGGGATCCGCAGCCCCGGGATGCGGGATCCAGAGCTTGATGATGCAGGAGCCGCAGCTCCAGGATGCAGGATCCAGAGCTCAAGGATACAGGATGAAGCATCCCAGGACTCCAGATGAGTCTCCACGGCATCCACGGATGCAGGAGTCATGGTCCTGGGATTGTGGGATTCGTGGCTCCGGGACTGATTCGCGGCTGCGGGATTCGCGGTGCCAGGATTGGGGGATTCGCAGCTCCGGGATTGCGGGATTCGCAGCTCTGGGATTGATTCGCGGCTGCGGGATTCACGGTCCTGGGATTGTGGGATTGGTAGCTCTGGGATGGATTCGCAGTCCCAGGATTGTGGGACTCGCAGCTCCGGGATTGTGGGATTTGTAGCTCCAGGATTGATTCGCGGTTGTGGGAGTCACGGTCCAGGGATTGCGGGATTCACGGCTCCGGGATTGCGAGATTCACAGCTCTGGGATTGATTCGTAGCCCCGGAATTGTGGGATTCGCAGCTCTGGGATTGAGTCGCGGGCCCAGAATTGCGGGATTCGCAGCTCCGGGATTGATTCGCGGCTGCGGGATTGGCGGTCCCGGGATTGTGGGATTTGCGGCTCCAGGATTGATTCGCGGCTGTGGGATTCACAGCTCCGAGATTCGCGGTCCCAGGATTGTGGGATTCGCAGCTCTGGGATTGATTCGCGGCTGCGGGATTCATGGTCCTGGGATTGTGGGATTGGTAGCTCTGGGATGGATTCGCAGTCCCAGGATTGTGGGACTCGCAGCTCCGGGATTGCGGGATTTGTAGCTCCAGGATTGATTCGCGGCTGTGGGAGTCACGGTCCAGGGATTGCGGGATTCACGGCTCCGGGATTGCGGGATTCGCAGCTCTGGGATTGATTCGTAGCCCCGGAATTGTGGGACTCGCAGCTCCGGGATTGTGGGATTCGTGGCTCCGGGACTGATTCGCGGCTGCGGGATTCGCGGTGCCAGGATTGGGGGATTCGCAGCTCCGGGATTGCGGGATTCGCAGCTCTGGGATTGATTCGCGGCTGCGGGATTCGCGGTCCCGGGATTGTGGGATTTGCGGCTCCAGGATTGATTCGTGGCTGCAGGATTTGCAGCTCCAGGATTCGCAGTCCCAGGATTGTGGGATTCGCAGCTCCGGGACTGATTTGTGGTTGTGGGATTCGTGGTCCCGGGATTGTGGGATTTGTAGCTCCAGGATTGATTCGCGTCTGTGGGAGTCACGGTCCAGGGATTGCGGGATTCATGGCTCCGGGATTGCGGGATTCGCAGCTCCGGCATTGATTCGTAGCCCCAGAATTGTGGGATTCGCAGCTCCGGGATTGATTCGCGGCTGCGGGATTCGCGGTCCCGGGATTGTGGGATTTGCGGCTCCAGGATGGATTCGTGGCTGTGGGATTCACAGCTCCGGGATTCGCAGTCCCAGGATTGTGGGATTCGCAGCTCTGGGATTGATTCGCGGCTGCGGGATTCACGGTCCTGGGATTGTGGGATTGGTAGCTCTGGGATGGATTCGCAGTCCCAGGATTGTGGAACTTGCAGCTCTGGGATTGCGGGATACGCAGCTCTGGGATTGATTCGCGGCTGTGGGAGTCACGGTCCAGGGATTGCAGGATTCACGGCTCCGGGATTGCGGGATTCGCAGCTCTGGGATTGATTCGTAGCCCCGGAATTGTGGGATTCGCAGCTCTGGGATTGAGTGGCGGGCCCAGAATTGCGGGATTCGCAGCTCCGGGATTGATTCGCGGCTGCGGGATTCGCGGTCCCGGGATTGTGGGATTTGCGGCTCCAGGATTGATTCGTGGCTGTGGGATTCACAGCTCCGGGATTCGCGGTCCCGGGATTCGTAGCTCTGGGATTGATTCGCGGCTGCGGGATTCACTGTCCTGGGATTGTGGGATTGGTAGCTCTGGGATGGATTCGCAGTCCCAGGATTGTGGGACTCGCAGCTCCGGGATTGTGGGATTTGTAGCTCCAGGATTGATTCGCGGCTGTGGGAGTCACGGTCCAGGGATTGCGGGATTCACGGCTCCGGGATTGCGGGATTCGCAGCTCTGGGATTGATTCGTAGCCCCAGAATTGTGGGATTCGCAGCTCCGGGATTGAGTCGCGGGCCCGGAATTGTGGGATTCGCAGCTCCGGGATTGATTGGCGGCTGCGGGATTCGCGGTCCTGGGATTGTGGGATTCGCAGCTCCAGGACTGATTCGCGGCTGCGGGATTTGCAGCTCCAGGATTCACGGATTCGGGATTGGCAGCTCCGGGATTGTGGGATTGGCGGCTCCGGGATTGGCAGATTTGGGATCGTCAGGAGCTACTTGCGCAGCCGGAGGCTCTCGAGCAGCCTCCGCCGGTGGTTGGGGTCGCGCACACCTGCCTCCTCCAGGTCCTCTTCCGTGATGTCCCTGCAAGGGGAGATACCACCCCCCAACCCACCCAACAACCCTACTGGGACCAACTGGGAACCCCAACTGGGACCCCAATCCCATCAGGACTCCAATCCCACCAGGACCCAAACCTAACTGGGACTCCAACCCCACTCAACTGGGACCCCAATCCCACCAGGACCCCAACCCCACTCAACTGGGACCCCAATCCCACCAGGACCCCAACCCCACTCAACTGGGACCCCAATCCCACCAGGACCCAAACCTAACTGGGACCCCAAACCCAACTGGGACCCCAATCCCACCAAGACCCTGATCCAACTGGGACCCCAATCCTACCAGGACCCCAACCCAACTGGGACCCAATCCCACCAGGACCCCAACCCCACTCAACTGGGATCCCACTCCAACTGGGACCCCAATCCCACCAGGACCCCAATCCCACCAGGACCCAAACCTAACTGGGACCCCAAACCCAACTGGGACCCCAGTCCAACTGGGACTCCAACTCCACTGGGACCTCAATCCCACTCAACTGGGACCCCAATCCCACCAGGACCCAAACCTAACTGGGACCCCAAACCCAACTGGGACCCCAATCCCACCGGGACCCCAATCCTACCAGGACCCCAACCCCACTGGGACCCCAATCCCACCAGGACCCTAACCCCACTCAACTGGGACCCCAACCCCACTCAACTGGGATCCCACTCCAACTGGGACCCCAATCCCACCAGGACCCCAATCCCACCAGGACCCAAACCTAACTGGGACTCCAAGCCCACTCAACTGGGACCCCAAACCCAACTGGGACCCCAGTCCAACTGGGACTCCAACTCCACTGGGACCTCAATCCCACTCAACTGGGACCCCAATCCCACCAGGACCCAAACCTAACTGGGACTCCAAACCCAACTGGGACCCCAATCCCACCAAGACCCTGATCCAACTGGGAACTCAATCCCACTCAACTGGGACCCCAATCCTACCAGGACCCCAACCCCACTCAACTGGGACCCCAATCCAACCAGGACCCCAATCCCACCAAGACCCTGATCCAACTGGAACCCGAACCCCAATCCAACTGGGAGCTCAATCCCACCAGGACCCCAGTTAGGACCCCAACTAGGACCCCAACCCCACTCACCTGGGACCCCAACCAACTGGGACCACAACTGGGAACCCAATGCAACCAGGACCCAAACCTAACTGGGATCCTAACCCCACCAGGACCCCAACTAAACTGAACTGGGACCCCAATCCAACCGAGACCCCAATCCCCACTGGGACCTCGACCCCACTGACACCCCGACCCACTCAACTGGGACCCCAATCCCACTGGGACCCCAGTCCCACTCAACTGGGACCCCAACTGGGACCCCGACCCCACCAGGACCCCAATCACATCAGGACCCCAACCCCACCAGGACCCCAATCCCACTGGGACCCCGACCCCACTGGGACCCCACCAGGACCCCAATCCCACCAGGACCCCAACCCCACCGGGAGCCCAGTCTCACTAGGACCCCAACCCCACTAGGACCTCAATCCCACTGGGATCCCAACCCCACTGGGACCCCAACCCCACTGGGACCTCAATTCCACTCAACTGGGACCCCAACCCCACTGGGACCTCAATCCCACTGGGATCCCAACCCCACTGGGACCTCAATCCCACTCAACTGGGACCCCAACCCCACTAGGACCTCAATCCCACTGGGACCCCAACCCCACTGGGACCTCAATTCCACTCAACTGGGACCCCAACCCCACTGGGACCCCAATCCCACCAGGACCCAAACCTAACTGGGACCCCAACCCCACTGGGACCCCAATCCCACCAGGACCCAAACCTAATTGGGACCCCAATCCCACTGGGACTCCGACCCAACTGGGACCCCAACCCCACCAGGACACCCCCTCCCACCCCAGGGGCAACCCCCGTACCCCAAGAAGTCAAGATGGTCCCATCCGTGCCGCAGCAGCCCCCCCTCGTAGCGCTGCAGCCCCAGCGCCCGCAGCCAGCGCCCCACTGACCCCACCGCCTGCAGGGGGGACCCCAACGTCACACAAGCCCCGAGGGGGACCCCAAGGTAGGATCCTGAGACCCCCAGGTGGGACCCCAGTATCCCCAGTTGGGACCCCAAGACCCCCAGGATGGGTCCTCAGGACCCCCAGTGGGACCCTAGTATCCCCAGTTGGGACCCCAGGACCCCCACTGGGACCCCAGGTGGGACCCCAAGACCCCCAGGATGGGTCCTCAGGACCCCCAGGTGGGACCCCAGTATCCCCAGTTGGGACCCCAAGACCCACAGGATGGGTCCTCAGGACCCCTAGTGGGACCCTAGTATCCCCAGTTGGGACCCCAGGACCCCCACTGGGACCCCAGGTGGGACCCCAAGACCCCCAGGACAGGTCCTTAGGACCTCCAGTGGGACCTCAGTATCCCCAGTTGGGACCCCAGGACCCCCACTGGGACCCCAGGTGGGACCCCAAGATACCAGGACGGGTCCTCAGGACCCCCAGGTGGGACCCCAGTATCCCCAGTTGGGACCCCAGGACCCCCAAGTGGGACCCCAAGACCCCCAGGATGGGTCCTCAGGACCCCCAGGTGGGACCCCAGTACCCCCAATGAGACCCCCAGGTGGGACCCCAGGACCCTCAGTAGGACCCCCAGGATGGGTCCTTAAGACCCCCAGGGTGGGACCCCAGTATCCCTGGTTGGGACCCCAAGACCCCCAGGATGGGTCCTCAGTACCCCCAGTCGGACCCCAGTACCCCCAGTTGGGACCCCAGTACCCCCAGTTGGGATCCCCAGTTGGGACCCCCAGTGGGACCCCAAGACCCTCAGGACAGGTCCTTAGGACCCCCAGTGGGACCTCAGTATCCCCAGTTGGGACCCCAAGACCCCCAGGATGGGTCCTGAGGACCCCCAGGTGGGTCCCCAGTATCACCAGTTGGGACCCCCAGTGGGACCCCAGAACCCCCAGTGGGAATCCAAGACCAGTCCTCAGGACCACCAGTGGGACCCCAGTATCCCCAGTTGGGACCCTAGTATCCCCAGTTGGGACCCCAAGACCCCCACTGGGACCCCAGGTGGGACCCCAAGACCCCCAGGAAGGATCCTCAGGACCCCCAGGTGGGACCCCAGGACCCCCAAGTGGGACCCCAAGACCCCCAGGATGAGTCCTCAGGACCCCCAGGTGGGACTCCAGTATCCCCAGTTGGGACCCCAAGACCCACAGGATGGGTCCTCAGGACCCCTAGTGGGACCCTAGTATCCCCAGTTGGGACCCCAGGACCCCCACTGGGACCCCAGGTGGGACCCCAAGACCCCCAGGAAGGATCCTCAGGACCCCCAGGTGGGACCCCAGGACCCCCAAGTGGGACCCCAAGACCCCCAGGATGAGTCCTCAGGACCCCCAGGTGGGACTCCAGTATCCCCAGTTGGGACCCCAAGACCCACAGGATGGGTCCTCAGGACCCCTAGTGGGACCCTAGTATCCCCAGTTGGGACCCCAGGACCCCCACTGGGACCCCAGGTGGGACCCCAAGACCCCCAGGACAGGTCCTCAGGACCCCCAGTGGGACCCTAGTATCCCCAGTTGGGACCCCAGGACCCCCACTGGGACCCCAGGTGGGACCCCAAGACCCCCAGGATGGGTCCTCAGGACCACCAGTGGGACCCCAGTATCCCCAGTTGGGACCCCAGTATCCCCAGTTGGGACCCCAAGACCCACAGGATGGGTCCTCAGGACCCCCAGGTGGGACCCCAGTATCCCCAGTTGGGACCCCAGGACCCCCAGTGGGACCCCAGGTGGGACCCAAGACCCCCAGGACAGGTCCTTAGGACCCCCAGTGGGACCTCAGTATCCCCAGTTGGGACCCCAGGACCCCCACTGGGACCCCAGGCGGGACCCCAAGATCCCAGGACGGGTCCTCAGGACCCCCAGGTGGGACCCTAGTATCCCCAGTTGGGACCCCAGGACCCCCACTGGGACCCCAGGCGGGACCCCAAGATCCCAGGACGGGTCCTCAGGACCCCCAGGTGGGACCCCAGTATCCCCAGTTGGGACCCCAGGACCCCCACTGGGACCCCAGGTGGGACCCCAAGACCCCCAGGATGGGTCCTCAGGACCCCCAGGTGGGACCCCAGTATCCCCAGTTGGGACCCCAAGACCCCAGCGGGACCCCAAGACCCCCAGGATGGGTCCTCAGGACCCCCAGGTGGGACCCCAGTATCCCCAGTTGGGACCCCAGGACCCCCACTGGGACCCCAGGTGGGACCCCAAGACCCCCAGGACGGGTCCTCAGTACCCCCAGTTGGGACCCCAGTACCCCCAGTTGGGACACCCAGTGGGATCCCAAGACCCCCAGTGGGACCCCAGGTGGGACCCCAAGACCCCCAGTGGGACACCAGTATCCCCAGTTTGGGACCCCCAGTGGGACACCAGGACCCCCAGTGAGACCCCAGGTGGGACCCCAAGACCCCCAGGATGGGTCCTGAGGACCCCCAGGTGGGACCCCAGTATCCCCAGTTGGGACCCCAGGACCCCCAGTGGGACCCCAAGACCCTCAGGATGGGTCCTGAAGAGCCCCAAGTGGGTCCCCAGTATCCCCAGTTGGGACCCCCAGGTAGGACCCCCTCCCCCAAGTTTGAGCTCCCCCCACCCCCAAAGTGGGAACCCAGCCCCTTGACCCCTCCCCAAATAGGGGTCCCAGCCCCCTGACCACCCCCACCCCCCCCCTCAAAACTGGGGGTCCCCCCTCTCACCTCCTGGTCGCAGTTGGGGGGCAGCGGGGGGGGTCGCCCCCTCCCCAGCCCCAACTCCACTTGGCTGAGGGACTTGGCCACTTGCAGCACTGAGCAGGAGCCGTCCCGGGGGGACCCTCCCCCAAGATAGGGGACCCCCACCCCAATATTGGGGACCCCCCCAGAGGATGAGGAGGTAGAGTTGGGGGGACCCCCAGGAGGAGGGAGGAGCCCCAGTGAGATGGGGAGACCGAGGGGGGAAGAGGAGGAAGAGAGGGAGGAGGTGGGGGGACCCCCGAGGCTGGGGGGGGCTACGGGCGCGGGGTGACCCCCAAAAGTAGGGGGAGTCAGGGGTGAGGGGGGACCCCCGAGGCTGGGGGGGGCCAGGGGCGTGGGGTGACCCCCAAAAGTGGGGGAGGAGCCCAGGGAGGTGGGGGGGGGCATGGAGGTGGGGGGACCCCCGAGACTGAGAGGGCTCATAGAGGTGGGGGGACCCCCAAAAGCTGGGGGTCCCATAGAGGTGGGGGTGGCCCCGAAAGCAGGGGGCCCCACGGATGTCGGGGACCCCCCGGTGGCGGAGGACATCGGGGGGTGCCCCCCACTGCTTCTGGGGGTTTGGGGGGGTCCCCCCGGCCCCTCGGCGCGGGGTTGGGGTTTGGGGGGGGCCCCTTCGTGGGGGGAGCGGCTTTTGGGGTCCTCGTTTTGGGGGGGGTTACCCCGGGGTAAGGGAGGGGGGGGGAAGGCCGGAGGGGGCAGGTTTTGGGGGGCAGCGCCGTCCTCCTCGTCTGAGGAACAGGTTTCGGGGTCCCGGGGGATGGGGGGGCGCGGGGGGAAGTTGGGGGGCTCGGGGTGAGGGGGGTGGGGCAGTTGGGGGACCCCCTCCAGGACGAAGTAGGCAGGATTGGTGAAGCTGCTGGGTTGGGGTTCGGGGGGCTCCGCCTTCGAGCTGGGGAGGGGGGGGGGGGGGGGAGGGGAAATGGGGTGAGGGGGGACCCCAAAATCTTGGGGGGGGGGATTCTGAGGCCGTCCCAGCGCTCCCCAGTTCTCCCAGTGCACCCCAAGACCCAGTATCCCCTGTCCCAGTGAGGCCCCAAACCCAGTCTGAGCCTCCAGCTTGATTAGGGGGGGAAACCCCCAAAAATCTGGGGATGTCCCAGTGCTCCCCAGTTCTCCCAGTGCACCCCAATCCCACTATCCCCCATTCGATCCCAGTTTCCACCCCAGTATCCCCTTCCCAGCTCAGTCCCCCCCTTAATCCCAGTATGCCCCTCAATCCCAGTTTCTCCTCAATCCCAGTGTCCCCAATCCCAGTTTGTCCCCCTTCCAATCCCAGTCCCTCCTCAATCCCAGTGTCCCCAATCCCAGTTTGTCCCCCTTCCAATCCCAGTCCCTCCTCAATCCCAGTGTCCCCAATCCCAGTTCCTATCCCAGTATCCCCCTCAAATCCCAGTTCGTCCATCCCAGTATCCCCCTCAAATCAAAGTTCCTATCCCAGTATCCCCCTCAATCCCAGTCCCCCCATCCCAGTCCTGCCTCAATCCCAGTGTCCTCAATCCCAGTTCCTATCCCAGTATCACCCTCAAATCCCAGTTCCTCCATCCCAGTACCCACTCTCAATCCCAGTCCCACCTCAATCCCAGTTCCCATCCCAGTATCCCCCCCCAATCCCAGTTCCTATCCCAGTTTCTATCGCAGCATCCCCCTCAAATCCCAGTACCCCCATCCCAGTATCCCCCTCAATCCCAGTTCCCCCATCCCAGTCCCCCCTCAATCCCAGTGTCCCCAATCCCAGTTTGTCCCCCCTCCAATCCCAGTTCCCCCCCAATCCCAGTTCCCATCCCAGTATCCCCCTCCAATCCCAGTCCCCCCATCCCAGTTCCCCCTCAATCCCAGTCCCCCCATCCCAGTATCGCCCAATCCCAGTCCTGCCTCAATCCCAGTGTCCCCAATCCCAGTTTGTCCCCCCCTCCAATCCCACTTCCTCCATCCCAGTGTCCCCAATCCCAGTTCCTATCCCAGTATCCCCTAATCCCAGTCCTGCCTCAATCCCAGTGTCCCCAATCCCAGTCCCTCCCCAATCCCAGTTCCTCCATCCCAGTATCCACCCTCAATCCCAGTCCCCCCTCACTCCCAGTTCCTCCATCCCAGTATCCCAGTTGCCCTCATCCCATTATCCCCCTCCTCTCCCAGTGCCCCCAATCCCAGTTGCCCTCCAATCCCAGTATCCCCCTCAATCCCAGTCCCCCATCCCAGTATCTCCCAATCCTGCCTCAATCCCAGTGTCTCCAATCCCAGTTTGTCCCCATCCAATCCCAGTCCCCCCAATCCCAGTTCCTACATCCCAGTATCCCCCCTCAATCCCAGTGTCCCCCTCAATCCCAGTTTCTCCATCCCAGTATCCCCCTCAATCCCAGCATCCCAAATCCAAGCTCCCCCCTCAATCCCAGTGTCCCCGATCCCAGTCCCCCCCAACCCAGTCCCTCCATCCCAGTATCCCCCTCCTCTCCCAGTCCCCCCATCCTAGTATCCCAGTCAAATCCCAGTATCCACCCTCAATCCCAGTGCCCCCAATGCCAGTTTGTCCCCCCTCCAATCCCAGTCCCCCGTCCTAGTATCCCAGTCAAATCCCAGTACCCACCCTCAATCCCAGCACCCCCTCCCATCCCAGTCCCCCCTCAATCCCAGTTCCTCCATCCCAGTATCCACCCTCAATCCCAGTCCCCACCTCACTCCCAGTTCCTCCATCCCATTATCCCCCTCCTCTCCCAGTGCCCCCAGTCCCAGTAGCCCCCTCAATCCCACTATCCCCCCATCAATTCCAGTCCCCAATCCCAGTCCCCCCTCCATCCCAGTTCCTCCATCCCAGTGTCCTCAATCCCAGTTCCTCCCCAATCCCAGTGTCCCCAATCCCAGTGTCCCCCATCCCATTTCCCCCTCCAATCCCATTCCCCCCCCTCAATCCCAGTTCCTCCCTCCAATCCCAGTGCCCTCACTCCCAGTTCCTCCATCCCAGTATCCACCCTCACTCCCAGTTCCTCCATTCCCCCCTCCAATCCCATTCCCCCCCCTCAATCCCAGTTTCCCTCCAATCCCAGTTCCCCCATCCCAGTATCCCAGTCAAATCCCAGTACCCACTCTCAATCCCAGTACCCCCCCCTCCAATCCCAGTCCCCCCATCCCAGTATCCCCCCTCAATCCCAGTCCCCCCATCCCAGGATCCCCCCTCAATCCCAGTCCCCCCATCCCAGGATCCCAGTTGCCCTCATCCCATTATCCCCCTCCTCTCCCAGTGCCCCCAATCCCAGTTGCCCTCCAATCCCAGTGTTCCCCATCCCATTCCCAGCATCCCCCTCACTCCCAGTTCCTCCATCCCAGTATCCCCCAATCCCAGTCCTGCCTCAATCCCAGTGCCCCCAAAACCCAGTTTGTCCCCCCTCCAATCCCAGTCCCGCCATCCCAGTATCCCAGTCAAATCCCAGTACCCACCCTCAATTCCAGTCCCCCCCATCCCAGTATCCACCCTCAATCCCAGTCCCCCCCATCCCAGTATCCCCCTCCTCTCCCAGTGCCCCCAGTCCCAGTAGCCCCCTCAATCCCACTATCCCCCCCATCAATTCCAGTCGCCCAATCCCAATATCCCCAGTCCCAGTCCCACCTCCATCCCAGTTCCCCTTCAACCCCAATTCCTCCATCCCAGTTCCTCCTCAATCCAGTTTGTCCCATCTCCAATCCCAGTTCCTCCCCAATCCCAGTGTCTCCATCCCATTCCCCCCTCCAATCCCAGTCACCCCCCTCGATCCCAGTTCCTCCATCCCAGTATCCCCCTCAATCCCAGCATCTCCCCCCAATCCCAGTCCCCCCAATCCCAGTTCCTCCATCCCAGTATCCACCCTCACTCCCAGTTCCTCCATCCCAGTATCCCACTTGCCCTCATCCCATTATCCCCCTCCTCTCCCAGTGCCCCCAATCCCAGTTGTCCTCCAATCCCAGTCCCCCTTCAATCCCAGTATCCCCATCCCATTCCCAGTATCCCCCTCAATCCCACTTCCTCCATCCCAGTCCCCCCCCAATCCCAGTTCCTCCATCCCAGTTTGTCCCATCTCCAATCCCAGTTCCTCTTCAATCCCAGTGTCCCCAATCCCAGTTTGTCCCCCCTCCAATCCCAGTTCCTCCTCAATCCCAGTGTCCCCAATCCCAGTATCCCCCTCAAATCCCAGTTCCCCCATCCCAGTCCCCCCTCAATCCCAGTGTCCCCAATCCCAGTATCCCCCTCAATCCCAGTTTGTGTCCCCCTCACCTTTTGGGGGTCCCCTCGTCCTTGGCTGGGGCCGGGGGGGGGTCAGTTCCAGGCACTTTGCGTCCCACGGACCTGAGGCGGGGGAGACCCCAAAAATGGGGATTGGGAATCCCGGGATTGGGGTGAGAACCCCAAGACAGAGCCGAGACCCCCAGGATCCAGCGGAGACCCCCAGGATTGGGCTGGGAACCCCAGGATTGGGCTGGGAACCCCAGGATCGGGCTGGGAATCCTGGGATTGGACTGAGACCCCCAGGATTGGGCTGAGAACCCCAGGATTGGGCTGGGAACATCGGGATTGGGGGGAGAGCCCTAGGATTGGGCTGAGAACCCCAGGATCGGGCTGAGAACCCCGGGATTAGGTTGGGAACAGGGGAGATTGGGGTGAGACCCCTGGGATTAGGATGAGACCCCCAGGATTGGGCTGAGAACCCCGGGATTGGGCTGGGAACATCGGGATTGGGGGGAGAGCCCTAGGATCGGGCTGAGACCCCCGGGATCAGGCTGGGAACCCTGGGATCGGGCTGGGACCTCCAGGATTGGGCTGGGAACCCCAGGATCGGGCCTGGAAACAGGGGAGATTGGGGTGAGACCCCCAGGATTGGGATGGGAGCCCCAGGATAGAGCTGAGACCTCCAGGACGGGGCTGGGAACCCCAGAATCGGACTAGGAATCCTGGGATTGGGGTGAGACACACCCCCCCCCCCCCAGGATTGGGCCGAGACCCCCAGGATTGGGCTGAGAACCCCAGGATTGGGCTGGGAACATCGGGATTGGGGGGAGAGCCCTAGGATTGGGCTGAGAACCCCAGGATCAGGCTGAGAACCCAGGATCAGGTTGGGAACAGGGGAGATTGGGGTGAGACCCCTGGGATTAGGCTGAGAACCCCAGGATTGGGCTGAGAACATCGGGATTGGGGGGAGAGCCCTAGGATCGGGCTGAGACCCCCGGGATCAGGCTGGGAACCCTGGGATCGGGCTGGGACCCCCGGGATTGGGCTGGGAACCCCGGGATTGGGCCTGGAAACAGGGGAGATTGGGGTGAGACCCCCAGGATTGCGATGGGAGCCCCAGGATAGAGCTGAGACCTCCAGGATCGGGCTGGGAACCCCAGGATTGGGCTGAGACCTACAGGATCAGGCTGAGACCTCCAGGATCGAGTTGGGAACCCCAGGATCGGGCTGGGAACCCCAGGATCGGGTTGGGAACCCCAGGATAGAGCTGGGAACCCCGGGATTGGGCCGGGAACCCGGGATCGGGCCGAGAACCCCAAGATTAGCCCAGGAACCCCAAGATTAGGCCGGAGCCTCCATACTTGTTCCCATCAGGGTTGACTCGGGGGGTGGGGGCTCCCGCTTTGGCTTTCCCGGCCGCCTCGTCCTGGTCCACCCGGATCCACTCTGAGTGGGGGAAGACGGGACGATGGAAAGAGGGGTTCAGGGTGGCCGAGCCGGGGGTCTCCAAGCCTCCCGATCCTTGGGATTTGATCTCAGTCCCATAATTCCGGGGGGGGCGGACCGTAGAGGCGCTCGCGGGTGCCGAGGCGCTCGGAGGGGACGCGGACGCGCATGGAGCCGCGGATGGATGTTGCCGGTTTCCTCGCCGCGGTGGGAGAGGAAGGTGAGGAATTGCTGGGAGGTGCTGCCGATCATGGACTTGAGGGCCAGGACGCACTCGCCTGGAGGAAAAAAACGTGGATTTGGGGTGACCGGGATGAGGAGGAGGAGGAGAGGGAGGGAGAGAGGAAGAGGAGATGGAGAGAGGAGGAGGAAGAGGAGATGGAGAGAGGAGGAGAAGGAGGAGATAATGGAGAGAGAGGAGGAAGAGGTGATGGAAGGAGGTGGAAAGGATGGAGAAGAGAGGAGGAGGAGATGGAGAGAGAGGAGGAGGAGATGGAGAGAGAGGAGGAGGAGGAGACGGAGAGAGAGGAGGAAGAGGAGACGGAGAGAGAGGAGGAAGAGGAGATGGAGAAGGAAGAGGAGATGGACAGAGAGGAGAAAGGAGATGGAGAGGGAGGAGGAAGAGGAGAGGGAGGAGGAAGAGGAGAGAGAGGAGGAAGAGGAAGAGATGACGGAAAGAGGTGGAAGGCATGGAGAAGAGTGGAAGAGGAGATGGAGAGAGAGGAGGAAGAGGAGATGGAGAGAGAGGAGGAGGAGATGGAGAGAGAGGAGGAGGAGATGGAGAGAGAGGAGGAGGAAGGAGATGATGGAAAGAGGTGGAAGGGATGGAGAAGAGTGGAAGAGGAGATGGAGAGAGGAGGAAGAGGAGATGGAGAGAGGAGGAAGAGGAGATGACAGAGAGAGGAGGGAGAAAGGACCAGAGACAGTTGGGAGAAACAACAGAGAGAGGTGGACGGGATGGAGAAGAGTGGAAGAGGTGGTGGAGAGAGACAGGGAAGAGATGATGGAGAGAGAGGAGGAAGAAGAGACGGAGAGAGGAGGAGAGGAAGAGGAGACGGAGAGAGACGTTGAGGTGGGAGAGACAAGAGAGGTGGAAGAGACAAGAGAGGTGGAAGAGATGGAAAAGAGGGGAAGGGGAGACGGAGAAGAGGGAGGTGGAAGGGATGGAAAAGGGCAGGAGGGAAGGAGAAGAGTGAAAGGGATGGAGAAGAGTGGAAGGGAGACGGAGAAAGAGGCGGAAGAGACAAACGGAGAGAGGTGGAAGGGATGGAGAAGAGTGGAAGTGGAGACGAAGAGAAAGGAGGAAGAGGAGATGGGGAGAGAGGTGGAAGAGGAGATGAGATGGAGAAGAGCAGAAGAGGAGATGGAGAGAGAGGAGGAAGAGGAGATGGAGAGAGAGGAGGAAGAGGAGATGGAGAGTGGAAGAGGAGACGGAAGGAGAGGAGGAAGAGGAGACGGAGAGAGGAGGAAGAGGAGACGGAGAGAGGAGGAAGAGGAGACGGAGAGGGAGAAGGAAGAGGAGACGGAGAGGGAGAAGGAAGAGGAGACGGAGAGAGGAGGAGGAAGAGGAGACGGAGAGGGAGAAGGAAGAGGAGACGGAGAGGGAGAAGGAAGAGGAGACGGAGAGGGAGAAGGAAGAGGAGACGGAGAGGGAGAAGGAAGAGGAGACGGAGAGAGGAGGAGGAAGAGGAGACGGAGAGAGGAGGAAGAGGAGATTGAAAGAGGTGGAAGAGGAGATGAGATGGAGAAGAGCAGAAGAGGAGATAGAGAGATGTGGAAGAGGAGATGAAGAGTGGAAGAGGAGATGGAGAGAGGAGGAAGAGATAATGGAGAGAGAGGAGGAAGAGATAATGGAGAGAGAGGAGGAAGAGATAATGGAGAGAGAGGAGGAAGAGGAGACGGAGAAGGAAGAGGAGACGGAGAAGGAAGAGGAAGAGATGATGGAAAGAGGTGGAAGGGATGGAGAAGAGTGGAAGAGGAGATGGAGAGAGGAGGAGGAGATGGGGAGAGAGAGGAGGAAGAGGAGAGAGAGGAGGAAGAGGAGAGGGAGGAGGAAGAGGAGAGAGGAGGAGGAAGAGGAGAGAGGAGAGAGGAGGAGGAAGAGGAGAGAGGAGGAGGAAGAGGAGACAGAGAGGGAGGAGGAAGAGGAGACAGAGAGGGAGGAGGAAGAGGAGATGGAAGGAGGTGGAAGGGATGGAGAAGAGTGGAAGAGGAGAGGGAGGAGGAAGAGGAGACGGAGAGAGAGGAGGAAGCATCTCCCACCGTAGGACTCGTAGCCATCCATGGACTTGACGGTGAGCAGGAGGTGCTGGTCCTGCAGGTACTCGATGTCGGAGAGGATGGGCTTGAGCTGCAGGGACAAGGACGGTGACCAAGACCACCGAGGGTCACCCCCAACCCCAGGTCGTGCCTCAGTTTCCCCTCCTCACCGTCGGCAGCTGCCGCGACGACCACTGCACCTTCAAGAAGTTGATGTTGTCGCTGCTCTGGCTGTCGTTCTCGAAGCTCTTCTTGAACTCTGAGAGAGAAGAACGACTCGGTCGACCTCCCGCAACCTTCTGGAACCTTCTGGAGGTTCTTCAAGGGGCATCTCCGGCTCTTCCCAACCTTCCAGGCAGGTGGAGTAGAACTCGATGAAGAACTTGGTGCGACTGGAGGTCTTGACGATGGCCTCAACGCTCTCGAACTCGATGTGGGCCTGATCCGAGGACTTGGAGAGGCCTGAGGGGACGAGGGGGGCAATGGGGACGATGGAGGAGAAGCCATCATGGACCTCACGGAGAGGAGGAGGGACCTGGAGGGACCTGGAGGGACCTGGAGGGCTCGGTCACCTTTCTTGGAGACGAACTGGGAGGTGACCCCGACCTCGAAGGAGGCGAAGACGGGAGAGTGGTCGCTGGTGACGATGTCATCGGTGCAGCCTGAGGGAAAAATGGGGACGAGAGGGACAATTTGGGGCTTGGAGGGACATCTGGGGTTTGGGGGGGGGGGGGGGACACTGGGAAGGAGGGGATGAGGGTCTGACCGTAGGAGTTGCAGTTGATGTGGGTCTCCGGGTAGGACTTCCAGAGGATCCGGTCGCACCAGGAGGGGACGTTGGTGCGAACCTGGTGGGAGGAGAAGAGGAGAAGGAGGAGGAGGAGGAGGAGAGAAGGAGGAGAAGGAGAGAAGGAGGAGGAGGAAGAGGAATAAGAGGAGGAGGAGGAAGAGGAATAAGAGGAGGAGGAATAAGAGGAGGAGGAGGAGGAGAAGAGGAGGAGGAGGAGAAGAGGAGGAGGAGGAGGAGAAGAGGAGAAGGAGGAATAAGAACAGGAGGAGGAAGAAGGAGAAGAGGAGGAGGAGGAAGAAATGGAGAAGGAGGAAGAAGAGGAGGAGGAGAAAGAAATGGAGGAGAAGGAGAAATGAGAAGAGGAGGAATAAGAGGAGGAGGAGGAGGAATAAGAGGAGGAGGAGGAGGAATAAGAGGAGGAGGAGGAGGAATAAGAGGAATAAGAGGAGGAATAAGAGGAATAAGAGGAGGAATAAGAGGAATAAGAGGAGGAATAGGAGGAGAAGAGGAGGAATAGGAGAAGAAGAGGAGGAGGAGGAGAAGAGGAGGAGGAGGAGAAGAGGAGGAGGAAGAAATGGAAGAAGAGGAGGAGGAAGAGGAGAAGGAGGAATAAGAACAGGAGGAGGAAGAAGGAGAAGAGGAGGAGGAGGAGGAGAAGGAAGAAATGGAGGAGGAGGAAGAGGAGAAGGAGAAAGAATAAGAGGAGGAAGGAGAAGATGAGGAGGAGGAAGAAGAGGAGGAGGAAGAAATGGAAGAAGAAGAAGAGGAGGAAGAGGAGAGAGAGGCAGGAAGAAGAGGAGGAGAAGAGGAGGAGAAGAGGAGGAGAAGAGGAGGAGAAGGAGGAGGAGAAGGAGGAGGAGAAGCTCAGGATGGACAGAAGGACCTCAGGCCGGGGTTGTCCCACCTACCCCCGTCGGCTTCTGCTTGTGCCACACGTAGGTGTCTCGGGAGCCCCTCTCGTAGCGGTAGGTGGGGGGGAAGGTGATCTCCTCCTCTCCTGCTCCAAAAGTTCTCCAGGTGAAGGACGACCCACACCTTGGGGGCTTCATCCCCACCTCGGGGACGACCAAAAAGGGTCCTCACCGAAGCGCAAGAAGATCTTGTGCTTCTCCTTCTCCAGGTTGAGCTGATCCACCTTGAGCAGGGGCTCCAGCTCCTTGCGGCTGATGTAGTTGAGGATCTCCTGGAGGGACGAGAAGGTCCTTGAGAACTTCGTGGACATCAACTGTCGACCCTCAAGCACCATCTCGGGGCTTGAGGAGCTTCTGAAGCATCAGAACTGGAGATTAAAGGTCTTTGAGGACCTCGGAGACACCAACTATCACCTTTAGGAGCTTCAGAAGCATCAGAACTGGAGCTTAAAGGGCTTTGAGGACCTCAGAGACACCAACTATCACCTCGAGGAGCTTCTGAAGTATCAGAACTGGAGCTTAAAGGGCTTTGAAAACCTCAGAGACACCAACTATCACCTTGAGGAACATCTGAAGCATCAGAACTGGAGCTTAAAGGGCTTTGAGAAGCTCAGAGACACCAACTATCAACTTGAGGAGCTTCTGAAGCATCAGAACTGGAGCTTAAAGGTCTTTGAGGACCTCGGAGACAACAACTATCACCTTGAGGAGCTTCTGAAGCGTCAGAACTGGAGCTTCAAGGGCTTTGAGGACCTCAGAGACACCAACTATCACCTCGAGGAGCTTCTGAAGTATCAGAACTGGAGATTAAAGGGCTTTGAGAACCTCGGAGACACCAACTATCACCTCGAGGAGCTTCTGAAGCATCAGAACTGGAGCTTGAAGGGCTTTGACGACCTTGGAGACACCAACTATCACCTCGAGGAGCTTCTGAAGCATCAGAACTGGAGCTTCAAGGGCTTTGAGGACCTCGGAGACACCAACTATCACCTTGAGGGGCATCTGAAGCATCAGAACTGGAGCTTAAAGGGCTTTGAGGACCTCAGAGACACCAACTATCAACTTGAGTAGCTTCTGAAGCATCAGAACTGGAGCTTAAAGGGCTTTGAGAAGCTCAGAGACACCAACTGTCACCTTGAGGAGCTTCTGAAGCATCAGAACTGGAGCTTAAAGGGCTTTGAGGACCTCAGAGACATCAACTATCAATCCTCAAGCACCATCTCAAGGCTTTAGGAGCTTCTGAAGCATCAGAACTGGAGCTTAAAGGGCTTTGAGAAGCTCAGAGACACCAACTATCACCTCGAGGAGCTTCTGAAGCATCAGAACTGGAGCTTAAAGGGCTTTGAGGACCTCGGAGACAACAACTATCGACCCTCAAGCACCACCTCAGGCTCTGAGGAGCTTCTGAAGCATCAGAACTGGAGCTTAAAGGGCTTTGAGGACCTCAGAGACACCAACTATCAACTTGAGGAGCTTCTGAAGCATCAGAACTGGAGCTTAAAGGGCTTTGAGGACCTCGGAGACAACAACTATCGATCCTCAAGCACCATCTCAAGGCTTTAGGAGCTTCTGAAGCATCAGAACTGGAGCTTAAAGGGCTTTGAGGACCTCGGAGACAACAACTATCGACCCTCAACCACCACCTCAGGCTCTGAGGAGCTTCTGAAGCATCAGAACTGGAGCTTAAAGGGCTTTGAGAACCTCGGAGACAACAACTATCACCTTGAGGAGCTTCAGAAGCATCAGAACTGGAGCTTAAAGGGCTTTCAGGACCTCAGAGACACCAACTATCGACCCTCAACCACCACCTCAGGCTCTGAGGAGCTTCTGAAGCATCAGAACTGGAGCTTAAAGGGCTTTGAGAACCTCGTAGACACCAACTATGGACCCTGAGGGCCTGAGGAGCTCCCGGTCCCCACCTGGATGTCCATGTCCAGGCGGTAGTTGAGGTCCCCGAACCAGAAGAGGTGGGTGAAGCGCAAGGAGATGTCGAAGGAGCTGAGCTGCTTGTCCCCCAGAGCCAGAAGCCGCAGGATGTCCAAGTAGTTCTGGTTCCTCCTGGAGGACGAAGACGACGAAGATGAGGAGGCGACCTCGGTGGCGGCCTCGGAGGAGGTCGAGGAGGTCTTGGGCACTCACCGTGGGGTCTTCTCGCCGCCCGAGGTGAGGTGGCAGTTGACGAAGCCCAGGGAGGTCCCGTTGAAGAGGAAGGAGACGCCCACTGCCCCCTTGTTGCCTACGGGAGGGACACCTCCTGGTGACCTCCAACCCCTCCTGGTGTCATCAAACAGGGACCTGGGACCCTCCTCATGACCTCCAACCCCTCCTGGTGACCCCAATAGGGACCTGGGACCCTCCTGGTGCCACCAACAGGGACCTGGGACCCTCCTGGTGTCCTCCAACCCCTCCTGGTGACCCCAATAGGGACCTGAGACCCTCCTGGTGCCACCAACAGGGACCAGGGACCCTCCTGGTGTCCTCCAACCCCTCCTGGTGTCATCAAACAGGGACCTGGGACCCTCCTCATGTCCTCCAACCCCTCCTGGTGACCCTAATAGGGACCTGGGACCCTCCTGGTGTCCTCCAACTCCTCCTGGTGCCACCAACAGGGACCTGGGACCCTCCTCATGACCTCCAACCCCCTCCTGGTGGCATCAAACAGGGACCTGAGACCCTCCTGGTGCCACCAACAGGGACCTGGGACCCTCCTCATGACCTCCAACCCCTCCTGGTGGCATCAAACAGGGACCTGGGACCTCCTGGTGCCACCAACAGGGACCTGGGACCCTCCTGGTGTCCTCCAACCCCTCCTGGTGACCTCCCACCAGGGACCTGGGACTCTCCTCATGTCCTCCAACCCCTCCTGGTGACCCCAACAGGGACCTGGGACCCTCCTCATGACCTCCAACCCCCTCCTGGTGGCATCAAACAGGGACCTGGGACCCTCCTGGTGTCCTCCAACCCCTCCTGGTGCCACCAACAGGGACCTGGGACCCTCCTCATGACCTCCAACCCCCTCCTGGTGCCACCAATAGGGACCTGGGACCCTCCTGGTGCCACCAACAGGGACCTGGGACCCTCCTGGTGTCCTCCAACCCCTCCTGGTGTCATCAAACAGGGACCTGGGACCCTCCTCATGACCTCCAACCCCTCCTGGTGTCCTCCAACAGGGACCTGGGACCCTCCTGGTGCTACCAACAGGGACCTGGGACTCTCCTGGTGTCCTCCAACCCCTCCTGGTGTCATCAAACAGGGACCTGGGACCCTCCTCATGACCTCCAACCCCTCCTGGTGGCATCAAACAGGGACCTGGGACCCTCCTCAAGTCCTCGAACCCCTCCTGGTGACCTCCAACAGGGACCTGGGACCTCCTGGTATCTCCCAATAGGGACCTGGGACCCTCCTGGTGTCCTCCAACCCCTCCTGGTGCCACCAACAGGGACCTGGGACACGCTTGGTGTCCCCCGACCCCTCCCGGGTTGTCACCCGTGGTGGGGTTGGTGGTACCGAGGGTGTTGGCGATGCCGGTCTTGACGCTGGAGGTGCTGACGTGGCTGATGCGCGTCTCGTGCTCGGGTCTCACCAGCACCACCACCTTGATGTTCCACAGCGACTGGACGGCCACCTGCGGAGGCCACCACGTCACCAGGGCCACTTGGACCGCCTCGAAAAGCCACCCGGAGACTCCACAGACTCACCCAGAGCTTCCAAAACCCACCCAGAGCCTCACAAAACCCACCCAGAGCCTCACAAAACCCACCCAGAGCCTCACAAAACCCACCCAGAGCCTCACAAAACCCACCAGAAGCTCCACCAGGAGCTCCTCAAACATCCCAAAACCACCTCAAACCATCTCAAGAGGAGGTTCTGAAGCTTCTCAGCTCCTCTTGAGTTGGTTTTGGGAGTGTTTGAGGAGCTCCTGATGGAGCTAAGGAGGTGGTTGGTTTCCAGGAGGGGCTGAGAAGCTTTGGAAGTTCCTCTTGAGGTGGTTTTGGGCTGTTTAAGGAGCTCCTGGTGGAGCTGAGAAGGAGGTTTGTCTCAGGAGCTCCTCAAACAGCCCAAAACCACCTCAAGAGGAACTTCCGAAGCTTCTCAGTTGAGGTCGGAACCAACCACCTTCTCAGCTCCACCAGGAGCTCCTCAAACACATCAAAAACACCTCAAGAGGAACTTCCAAAGCTTCTCAGACCCTCAGGGACAACAATCATCTTCACCAGGAGCTCCTCAAACACTTCAAAAACACTTCAAGAGGAACTTCTGAAGCTTCTCAGCTCCTGGTAGGAACCAACCACCTTCTCAGCTCCATCAGGAGCTCTTCAAACACATCGAAAACACCTCAAGAGGAACTTCTGAAGCTCCGAAGCTCCTGGTAGGAACCAACCACCTTCTCAGCTCCACCAGGAGCTCCTCAAACACATCAAAAACAACTCAAGAGGAACTTCTGAAGCTTCTCAGCTCCTGGTAGGAACCAACCACCTTCTCAGCTCCTCCAGGAGCTCCTCAAACACTTCAAAAACACCTCAAGAGGAACTTCTGAAGCTCCGAAGCTCCTGGTAGGAACCAACCACCTTCTCAGCTCCACCATGAGCTCCTCAAACAGCCCAAAAACAGCTCAAGAGTAACTTCTGAAGCTTCTCAGCTCCTAGTAGGAACCAACCACCTTCTCAGCTCCTCCAGGAGCTCCTCAAACACATCGAAAACACCTCAAGAGGAACTTCTGAAGCTTCTCAGCTCCTGGTAGGAACCAACCACCTTCTCAGCTCCACCAGGAGCTCCTCAAACAGCCCAAAAACACCTCAAGAGGAACTTCTGAAGCTTCTCAGCTCCTGGTAGGAACCAACCACTTTCTCAGCTCCTCCAGGAGCTCCTCAAACACATCGAAAACACCTCAAGAGGAACTTCTGAAGCTCCAAAGCTCCTGGTAGGAACCAACCACCTTCTCAGCTCCACCAGGAGCTCCTCAAACACATCAAAAATAACTCAAGAGGAACTTCTGAAGCTCCAAAGCTCCTGGTAGGAACCAACCACTGTCTCAGCTCCACCAGGAGCTCCTCAAACAGCCCAAAAACAGCTCAAGAGGAACTTCTGAAGCTCCGAAGCTCCTGGTAGGAACCAACCACCTTCTCAGCTCCACCAGGAGCTCCTCAAACACATCGAAAACAACTCAAGAGGAACTTCTGAAGCTCCGAAGCTCCTGGTAGGAACCAACCACCTTCTCAGCTCCACCAGGAGCTCCTCAAACACATCGAAAACACCTCAAGAGGAACTTCTGAAGCTTCTCAGCTCCTTCTGGGCAACAACCACCTTCTCAGCTGCAACAGGAGCTCCTAAAACAGCCCAAAAACACCTCAAGAGGAACTTCCAAAGCTTCTCAGCTCCTTCTGGGCAACAACCACCTTCTCAGCTCCACCAGGAGCTCCTCAAACACATCAAAAATAACTCAGGAGGAACTTCTGAAGCTTCTCAGACCCTCGTGGGCACCAACCACCTTCTCAGCTCCTCCAGGAGCTCCTCAAACATCCCAAAAACACCTCAAGAGGAACTTCCAAAGCTTCTCAGACCCTCAGGAGGAACTTTGGAAGCTCCAGAGCTCCCAGTGGTCCCAGTACCGGTCGGTAGTCGACGTCGGAGAAGTCCTTGAGGGCCCCGCGGAGGAAGTCCACCCACTCCTTGTCCCCCAGCGAGTTCTCCTGGGACCCGAAGACGTAGATGTCGTGGGGGATGGCGACCGTGGCCTCGTCCAGGGTCTTGCCCAAGCCCTTGGAGGTGAACCAGGAGGAGACGTTCTTGGGAGGTGGGACACCCCCTGGAGAATGAGACAAGAAGGTAAAGCAGGTCACCCGGAGGAGCCGAGGAACCGAACCCGAGGTTGGTGGCATCTCCGGAGGGTTCTCCCGTGTCTCTCACCCATGTTCCAGGTGCCGATGAAGATGGAGATCATGTCCGGCTCGTCCTGCTGGGAGTGTTTGTTCTTCATCAGCTGCAGGAGCTGGCAGAAGGCTTCTCGCTTCTGGGAGGAGGAGGAGGAGGAGAAGACAATATGGGGCTTGGGGGGGATCGAGGTGCGTCCGGGTCAACTCACCAGGTCCCCAAAGTCCATCCCAGGTCCTCAAGGTCCGTCTCGGGTCCCTGAAGTCCATCCCAGGTCCCACTCCAGGTCCCCAGAATCCATTTCAGGTCCTCAAAGTCCATCCCAGGTCCCCCCCAAGGTCCCCAAAGTCCATCCCAGGTCCTCAAAGTCCATCCAGGTTCCACCTCCAGGTTCCCAAAGTCCATCCCAGGTCCTCAAAGTCCATCCAGGTTCCACCTCCAGGTTCCCAAAGTCCATCCAAGGTCCCCCCCCAGGTCCCCAAAGTCCATCCCAGGTCCCTAAAGTCCATCCAAGTTCCACCCCCAGGTCCCCAAAGTCCATCCAGGTCCCCACACAGGTCCCCAAAGTCCATCCCAGGTCTCCCCCACCAAGTCTCCAAAGTCCATCCTGGGTCCCCACCCCAGGTCCCCAAAGTCCATCCCAGGTCCCCTCCCAGGTCCCCAAAGTCCATCCAAGTCACATCTCAGGTCCCCAAAGTCCATCCCAGGTCCCTAAAGTCCATCCAAGTTCCACCCCCAGGTCCCCAAAGTCCATCCAGGTCCCCACACAGGTCCCCAAAGTCCATCCCAGGTGCCCTCCCAGGTCCCCAAAGTCCACCCCAGGTCCCCACAGTCCATCCAAGGTCCCCTCCCAAGTCCCCAAAGTCCATCTAGGTCCTATCCCAGGTCCCCAAAGTCCATCCAGGTCCCACCCACAGGTCCCACCCACAGGTCCCCAAAGTCCATTCCAGGTCCCATCCTAGGTCCTCAAAGTCCATCCCAGGTCCCACCTCAGGTCCTCAAAGTCCATCCCAGGTCCTATCCCAGGTCCCCAAAGTCCATCCCAGGTCCCCAAAATCCATCCCAGGTCCCGTCCCAGGTCCCCAAAGTCCATCCCAGGTCCCACCTCAGGTCCTCAAAGTCCATCCCAGGTCCTATCCCAGGTCCCCAAAGTCCATCCCAGGTCCCCAAAATCCATCCCAGGTCCCGTCCCAGGTCCCCAAAGTCCATCCCAGGTCCCCCCACCAGGTCCTCAAAGTCCATCCCAGGTCCTATCCCAGGTCCTCAAAGTCCATCCCAGGTCCCCAAAATCCATCCAGGTCCCGTCCCAGGTCCCCAAAGTCCATCCCAGGTCCCCCCACCAGGTCCCCAAAGTCCATCTCAGGTCCCATCCCAGGTCCCCAGAGTCCATCCCAGGTCCCCAAAGTCCATCTCAGGTCCTCAAAGTCCATCCAGGTTCTGCCCCCAGGTCCCCAAAGTCCATCCCAGGTCCCCAAAGTCCATCCCAGGTCCTATCCCAGGTCCCCAAAGTCCATCCAGGTCCCCAAAGTCCATCCCAGGTCCCCAAAGCCACCCCAGGTCCCATCCCAGGTCCCCAAAGTCCATCCCAGGTCCCCAAAGTCCATCCCAGGTCCTATCCCAGGTCCCCAAAGTCCATCCAGGTCCCCAAAGTCCATCCCAGGTCCCCAAAGCCACCCCAGGTCCCATCCCAGGTCCCCAAAGTCCATCCCAGGTCCCCAAAGCCACCCCAGGTCCCATCCCAGGTCCCCAAAGTCCATCCCAGGTCCCCAAAGCCACCCCAGGTCCCATCCCAGGTCCCAAAAGTCCATCCCAGGTGCCCTCCCAGGTCCCCAAAGTCCATCCCAGGTCCCTAAAGCCACCCCAGGTCCCATCCCAGGTCCCCAAAGTCCATCCCAGGTCCCCAAAGTCCATCCAGGTTCCACCTCCAGGTTCCCAAAGTCCATCCAAGGTCCCTCCCCAGGTCCCTAAAGTCCATCCCAGGTCCCCAAAGTCCATCCAAGTCACATCTCAGGTCCCCAAAGTCCATCCCAGGTCCCTAAAGTCCATCCAAGTTCCACCCCCAGGTGCCCAAAGTCCATTCCAGGTCCCCACACAGGTCCCCAAAGTCCATCCAGGTCCCCACACAGGTCCCCAAAGTCCATCCCAGGTCCCCAAAGTCCATCCAGGTATGCCTCCCAGGACCCCAAAGTCCATCCCAGGTGCCCTCCCAGGTCCCCAAAGTCCACCCCAGGTCCCCACAGTCCATCCAAGGTCCCCTCCCAAGTCCCCAAAGTCCATCTAGGTCCTATCCCAGGTCCCCAAAGTCCATCCAGGTCCCACCCACAGGTCCCCAAAGTCCATTCCAGGTCCCATCCTAGGTCCTCAAAGTCCATCCCAGGTCCCATCTCAGGTCCTCAAAGTCCATCCCAGGTCCTATCCCAGGTCCCCAAAGTCCATCCCAGGTCCCCAAAATCCATCCAGGTCCCGTCCCAGGTCCCCAAAGTCCATCCCAGGTCCCATCCTAGGTCCTCAAAGTCCATTCCAGGTCCTATCCCAGGTCCTCAAAGTCCATCCCAGGTCCCCAAAATCCATCCAGGTCCCGTCCCAGGTCCCCAAAGTCCATCCCAGGTCCCCCCACCAGGTCCCCAAAGTCCATCTCAGGTCCCATCCCAGGTCCCCAGAGTCCATCCCAGGTCCCCAAAATCCATCCAGGTCCCGTCCCAGGTCCCCAAAGTCCATTCCAGGTCCCATCCTAGGTCCTCAAAGTCCATCCCAGGTCCTATCCCAGGTCCCCAGAGTCCATCCCAGGTCCCCAAAATCCATCCAGGTCCCGTCCCAGGTCCCCAAAGTCCATTCCAGGTCCCATCCTAGGTCCTCAAAGTCCATCCCAGGTCCTATCCCAGGTCCCCAGAGTCCATCCCAGGTCCCCAAAGTCCATCCAGGTCCTCAAAGTCCATCTCGGGTCCCTAAAGTCCATCCAGGTTCTGCCCCCAGGTCCCCAAAGTCCATCCCAGGTCCTATCCCAGGTCCCCAAAGTCCATCCAGGTCCCAAAGTCCATCCCAGGTCCCCAAAGTCCATCCAGGTTCTGCCCCCAGGTCCCCAAAGTCCATCCCAGGTCCCCAAAGCCACCCCAGGTCCCATCCCAGGTCCCCAAAGCCACCCCAGGTCCCATCCCAGGTCCCAAAAGTCCATCCCAGGTGCCCTCCCAGGTCCCCAAAGTCCATCCAGGTCCCCAAAGTCCATCTCAGGTCCCCAAAGCCACCCCAGGTCCCATCCCAGGTCCCCAAAGTCCATCCCAGGTCCCCAAAGCCACCCCAGGTGTCCCATCCCAGGTCCCCAAAGTCCATCCCAGGTCCCCAAAGTCCATCCAGGTTCCACCCCCAGGTCCCCATTTCCATCCCAGGTTCCCTCAGTCCATCCTAGGTCCCCCCCCCCAGGTCCCCAAAGCCACCCCAGGTCCCCGATGTCCCCCCCCGGGTCCCCACGCGTGCGCTGACGAAGACGAAGTCCTTGCGTTGGGTTTTGTCCTTGTCCTTCTCGAAGACGATGGCCAGTTTGTTGGGGACTCGCTGGGACTTGATCAGCTGACGGACTGGGGAGGGGGGGGAACTGGTGCCACTGGGGGGGGACTGGGGAGGGCAACTGGGGGGACTGGGGGAACCGGGGAGGGGGAAATGGTGGGACTGGGGGAACTGGGAAGGGGAAATGGTGGGACTGGGGGAACTGGGATGGGGACATTGGGAGGGGCACAAGGGGATGGGGACACTGGTGGGACTGGGGGAACTGGAAGGGGGAACTGGGAGGACTGGGGCGACTGGGATGGGGAACTGGGAGGGCAACTGGTGGGACTGGGGGAACTGGGAGGGGTGAACTGGTGGGACTGGGGCTCTGGGAGGGGGGAACTGGTGGGACTGGGGGAACTGGAAGGGGGAACTGGGAGGACTGGGGCGACTGGGATGGGGAACTGGGACGGCAACTGGTGGGACTGGGGGAACTGGGAGGGGGGAACTGGTGGGACTGGGGGAACTGGGAGGGGTGAACTGGTGGGACTGAGGGAACTGGGAGGGGGGAACTGGTGGGACTGGGGGAACTGGGAGGGGGAACTGGTGGGACTGGGGGAACTGGGAGGGGGGAACTGGTGGGGCTGGGAGAACTGGGAGGGGGGAACTGATGGGACTAGGGGAACTGGGAGGGGGAAACTGATGGGACTGAGGAACTGGGAGAGGGAACTGGCGGGACTGGGAGAACTGGGAGAGGGGAACTGATGGGACTGGGGAAACTGGGATGGGGAACTGGTGGGACTGGGGCTCTGGGAGGGGGGAACTGGTGGGACTGGGGAACTGGGAGGGGGGAACTGGTGGGACTGGGGAACTGGGAGGGGAACTGGTGGGACTGGGGAACTGGGAGGGGAACTGGTGGGACTGAGGAGACTGGGAGGGGAACTGGTGGGACTGGGGGAACTGGGAGGGGTGAACTGGTGGGGCTGGGGAAACTGGGATGGGGAACTGGTGGGACTGGGGCTCTGGGAGGGGGGAACTGGTGGGACTGGGGGAACTGGGAGGGGTGAACTGGTGGGGCTGGGGGAACTGGGAGGGGGAAACTGATGGGACTGAGGAACTGGGAGAGGGAACTGGCGGGACTGGGAGAACTGGGAGAGGGGAACTGATGGGACTGGGGAAACTGGGATGGGGAACTGGTGGGACTGGGGCTCTGGGAGGGGGGAACTGGTGGGACTGGGGAACTGGGAGGGGGGAACTGGTGGGACTGGGGAACTGGGAGGGGGGAACTGGTGGGACTGGGGGAACTGGGATGGGGGAACTGGTGGGACTGGGGGAACTGGGAGGGGGGAACTGGTGGGACTGGGGGAACTGGGATGGGGAACTGGTGGGTCTGGGGGAACTGGGGGACTGGGAGGGGGGAACTGGTGGGACTTGGGGAACTGGGAGGGGGACACTGGGAGGGGCACAATGGGATGGGGCCCCCAAACCCCCCTTGAGCCCCCCCTGACCCCTATAGGAGCCCCCGGACCCCCCAAAACCTCCTCTCTGAGCCCCTCAAACCCCTCTATGAACCTTCAGACCCCCCCAAACCCCCTCCTTGAGCCCCCCCAAAAGACCCCTAAGAGCCCTCAACCCCCCCAAACCCCTCCTAGAGCCCCCCCAAAAGACCCCTAAGAGCCTTCAGCCCCCCCAAACCCCTCTTTGAGCTCCCCCAAACCCCCCCTAGGAGCCCCCAAATCCCTCCTTGAGCTCCCTTGAGCCTTCTCTAGGAGCCTTTCCGACCCCCAAAATTTCCTCTTCTAGCCCCCCCCGCCCCCCCAACCCCCCCTGAGTCCCCCAAATTTCCCCCAGACCCCCCAAACTGCTCCCCAGCCCCCCCAAACCGCCCCCCACATCCCCCAAACCCCTCTTTGAGCTCCCCCAAACCCCCTAGGAGCCCCCAAACCCCTCCTTGAGCTCCCCCTGAGCCTTCCCTAGGAGCCTTTCAGACCCCCCTAAACCTCCACTTTTAGCCCCCCCAGCCCCCCCAACCCCCCCTGAGCCCCCCAAATTTCCCCCAGACCCCCCAAACTGCCCCCCAGCCCCCCCAAACTGCTCCCCAGCCTCCTCAAGCCCCTCTCTGAGCACCCCCAAACCCCCCCTAGGAGCCCCCAAACCCCTCCTTGAGCTCCCCCTGAGCCTTCCCTAGGAGCCTTTCCGACCCCCTAAACCTCCACTTTTAGCCCTCAACCCCCCCCAAACCCCCCCCAGACCCCCCAAAACTGCCCCCCAGCACCCCCAAACCCACCCTGAGACCCCCAAACTGCTCCCCAGCCCCCTCAAGCCCCTCTCTGAGCACCCCCAAACCCCCTAGGAGCCCCCAAACCCCTCCTTGAGCTCCCCCTGAGCCTTCCCTAGGAGCCTTTCAGACCCCCCTAAACCTCCACTTTTAGCCCCCCCAGCCCCCCCGAGCCCCCCAAATTTCCCCCAGACCCCCCAAACTGCCCCCCAGCCCCCCCAAACTGCTCCCCAGCCCCCTCAAGCCCCTCTCTGAGCTCCCCCAAACCCCCTAGGAGCCTCCAAACCCCTCCTTGAGCTCCCCTAGAGCCTTCCTCTAGGAGCCTTTCCGACCCCCGAAACCTCCACTTTTAGCCCCCCAACCCCCCCAAACGCCCCAAAACTGACCCCAGACCCCCCAAACCCACCCTGAGACCCCCAAACTGCTCCCCAGCCCCCTCAAGCCCCTCTCTGAGCACCCCCAAACCCCCTAGGAGCCTCCAAACCCCTCCTTGAGCTCCCTTGAGCCTTCCCTAGAAGCCTTTCAGACCCCCCTAAACCTCCACTTTTAGCCCCCCCAGCCCCCCCCAACCGCCCCCTGAGCCCCCCAAATCGCCCCTGAGCCCCCCAAACTGCCCCCCCAGCCCCCCCAAACCGCCCCCCACATCCCCCAAACCCCCTCTAGGAGCCCCCAAACCCCTCCTTGAGCTCCCTTGAGCCTTCCCTAGAAGCCTTTCAGACCCCCCTAAACCTCCACTTTTAGCCCCCCCAACCCCCCCAAACCCCCCAAAACTGACCCCAGCCCCCCCCAAACTGCTCCCCAGCCCCCCCAAACCGCCCCCACATCCCCCAAACCCCTCTTTGAGCTCCCCCAAACCCCCTCTAGGAGCCCCCAAACCCCTCCTTGAGCTCCCCTAGAGCCTTCCTCTAGGAGCCTTTCCGTCCCCCTAAACCTCCACTTTTAGCCCTCAACCCCCCCAAACCCCCCCCAGACCCCCCAAAACTGCCCCCCAGCACCCCCAAACCCACCCTGAGACCCCCAAACTGCTCCCCAGCCCCCTCAAGCCCCTCTCTGAGCACCCCCAAACCCCCTAGGAGCCTCCAAACCCCTCCTTGAGCTCCCTTGAGCCTTCCCTAGAAGCCTTTCAGACCCCCCTAAACCTCCACTTTTAGCCCCCCAGCCCCCCCAAACCCCCCAAAACTGACCCCAGCCCCCCCCAAACTGCCCCCCAAGTCCCCCCCCGAGCCCCCCAAGCGCTCACTGCGGTGGTGGGGGAAGCAGCTCCAGTCCTCGTGGCCCTCGCGCTGGCGCCGCAGCAGCACCAGCCTCCCCCCCTCCACGTCCACGCTCAGCGTTTGCTTCTGCCCCTTCCCCAGTTTGGCCAGTTCCCCCAGCGCCGCGTCCCCACGAACCTGGGGGGGGGGAACCCCAAAAAACCAGTAACACCAGTAGCACCCTCCCAGTATCACCAGTAGCCCACCCTGCAGCTACCCAAGTGTCCCCAGTATCCGCTTCCCCAGCTCCCCCAGTCGCCAACCCCCAGATTGCTTCACTGGTTCCCCCAGAGCCACATCCCCCCAGGCCTGGGGGGGACCCCAAAACCAGTAACACCAGTAGCCACCCACCCAGTATCCCCAGTATCCACCCTGCAGCTCTCCCAGTGTCCCCACTATCCACTTCCCCAGCTCCCCCAGTATCCCCAGTATGCATCCCCCAGCTCCCCAGTATCCTCAGTATCTCCCTGCAGTATATCCAGTAACCACCCCCCAGTATCCCCCCCATATCCCCAGTATCCACCCCTCAGCTCCCCCAGTATCCCCAGTATCCACCCCCCAGATTGCTTCACCAGTTCCCCCAGTATCCACCCACCAGCTCCCCCAATATCCCACTCAGCTCCCCCAGTATCCATCCCCAAGCTCCCATAGTATTCCCAGTATCCATCCCCTGTATCCCCAGTATCCACTCCCAGCTCTCCCATTATCCACCCTCCAGTATCCCCAGCATCCACCCCCCAGTTCCCCCAGTGTCCCCACTATGCATCCCCCAGTATCCTCCCCAGCTCCCCCAGTATCCACCCTCACAGTTGCTCCAGTATTGCCAGTATCCACCCCCAGTTCCCCAGTAATCCCAGTATCCACCCCAGCTCCCCCAGCATCCATCCCCTGTATCCCCAGTATCCTCCCCAGCACCCCCAGTATCCATCCCCCAGTTCCCCAGTAATCCCAGTATCCACCCCAGCTCCCCCAGCATCCATCCCCTGTATCCCCAGTATCCTCCCCGGCACCCCCAGTATCCATCCCCCAGTTCCCCAGTAATCCCAGTATCCACCCCAGCTCCCCCAGTATCCATCCCCTGTATCCCCAGTATCCTCCCCAGTTCCCCCAGTGACCCAGTATCCACTTCCCCAGCTCCCCCAGTAGCCAACCCCCAAATTGCTTCACTGGTTCCCCCAGAGCCACATCCCCCCAGGCCTGGGGGGGACCCCAAAACCAGTAACCCCCAGTGGCCACCCACCCAGTATCTCCAGTAGCCACCCCTCAGCTCACCCAGTGTCCCCACTATCCACTTCTCCAGCTCCCCCAGTATCCCCAGTATGCATCCCCTAGCTCCCCAGTAGCCACCCCCCAGTATCCACCACCAGCTCCCCCATTATCCACCCTCCAGTATCCCCAGTGTCCCCAGTATCTACTTCCCCAGCTCCCCCAGTATCACCCTGTCAGCTCCCCCAGTAGCCCCAGTATCCACCCCTAGTTTCCCAGTAATCCTAGTATTCCCCACCAGTTCCTTCAGTATCCATCCCCTGTATCCCCAGTATCCTCCCCAGCACCCCCAGTGTCCCCAGTATCAACCCCACAGCTCCCCCACTATCCCCAGTATCCACCCCCCAGCTCCCCTAGTACCGCCAGTATCCATTCCCAATAACCCCAGTATCCGCCCCCCAGCTCCCCAGTACCCACCACCTGCTCCGCCATTATCCACACTCCAGTATCCCCAGTGTCCCCAGTATCCACTTCCCCAGCTTCCCCGGTATTCCCAGTATCCACCCCCAGTTCCCCAGTAATCCCATTTTACCCCCTAGCTCCCCCAGTATCCCCCTCAGCTACCCCAGTATCCACCCCCCAGCTCCCCCAGTGTCCCCAGTATCCACCCCCCAGCTCCCCCACTATCTCCAGTATCCACCCCCCAGCTCCCCCAGTATCCCCAGTATCCACTTCCCCAGCTCCCCCAGTACCCAACCCCCAGATTGCTTCACTGGTTCCCCCAGAGCCGTGTCCCCCCGGACCTAGGGGGGACCCCAAAATCAGTAACACCAGGAGCATCCTCCCAGTGTCCCCAGTAGCCACCCCGCAGCTCCCCCAGTATCCCCAGGATCCACTCCTCAGCTCCCCCAGTGTCCCCAGTACCCACTGCCAGCTCCCCCAGTATCCACCCCCCAGTATCCCCAGTATCCATCCCCAGTTCCCCCACTATCCCCAGGATCCACCCCCCAGTATCCACTCCCCAGCTGACCCAGTATCCCCAGTATCTACCCCCCAGCTCCTTCAGTATCCATCCCCTGTATCCCCAGTATCCCCAGTGTCCACCCCCCAGCACCCCCAGTATCCCCAGTATCCACCCCCCAGCTCCCCCAGTATCCCCAGTATCCTCCCCAGCATCCACTCCCCAGTATCCTCAGTATCCACCACCAGCTCCCCCATTATCCACACTCCAGTAGCCCCAGTGTCCCCAGTATACACTTCCCCAGCTCCTCCAGTATCCACTCCCCAGCTCCCCCAGTATTGCCAGTATCCACCCCCCAGTATTCCCAGTATCTACTCCCCAGCTCCCCCAGTATCCCCAGTATTTCCCCCAGGTCCTCCAGTATCCCCAGTATCCACCCCACAGCACCCCCAGTATCCTCCCCAGCATCCCCAGTATCCATCCCCCAGCTCCATTACCCCCAGTATCCCTCTCAGTATCCCCAGTATCCATACCTCAGCTGCCCCAGTATCCCCAGTATCCACCCCCAGCTCCCCCACTAGCCACTCCCCACTATCCCCAGTATCCACTCCCAGTTCCCTCACTATCCCTAGTATCCACCCCCCAGCTCCCCCAGTATCCCCAGTATCCACCTCCAGCTCCCTCAGTATCCACCCCCCAGCTCCCCCACTCTCCCCAGTACCCTCTCCCGCCTCCCAGTGCTCCCAGTCCTCCCAGTCCCCTCTCACCTCGAAGCTCTGCACCGGGAGGCTCTTAGCTTTGGGGGTTCGGGCTGGGGGGGAGGCCGGGGGGGCCCCCGAGCTCAGCTCCTGAAGGGCCCTCAGGGCCTGGGGAGGAGGGGACCCCAAAATTAACCCCCATACCCCCCAAACTGACCCCCCTGAACCCCAGGACCCCCTTCACCCCCATTTTCCCCCCCAAGACCCCCCTTCACCCCCATTTCCCCCTCAGGACCCCCCTGACCCCCCATTTCCTCCCTCAGGACCCCCCTGACCCCCCATTTCCTCCCCCAGGACCCCCCTGAACCCCCATTTCCCCCCCAAGACCCCCCTTCACCCCCATTTCCCCCTCAGGACCCCCCTGACCCCCCATTATCCTCCCCCAGGACCCCCCTGAACCCCCATTTCCCACCTAGAACCCCCCTGACCCCCCATTTCCCACCCCAAGACCCCCCTGACCCCCCATTTCCCCCCCCAAGACCCCTCTGACCCCCCCAGACCCCCTCTGAACCCCACTTTTTGCCCCCCAGGACCCCCAGAAACCTTCTTCTCCAGCCCCCCCAGCAGGTCCCGCAGCAGAGTCAGCTTCAGCCCCAAGCGCTGCAGCTCTGGCTCTCCCGGCGCCTGCAACACACACCAAACTGGGACCAGTAGCCCCAAACTGGGACACAACCAGTAACAGGGAACACCCACCCAAACTGGGACTGGGACCCTCCCAGGAACTGGGACTGGGACCTCCAACCAAACTGGGACTGGGACCCTCCCTCAAACTGGGAAAGAGACTCTCTGAGTGACTGGGACTCCAACCAAACTGGGACTGGGACCTCCCCCAAACTGGGATAACAGGGAGTCTGATAACTGGGACTGGGAAACCGCCAGACAGGGACTCCAACCAAACTGGGAATGGGACTCCAACCAAACTGGGACTGGGACCTCCCCCAAACTGGGATAACAGGGAGTCTGATAACTGGGACTGGGAAACCGCCAGACAGGGACTCCAACCAAACTGGGAATGGGACTCCAACCAAACTGGGACTGGGACCTCCCCCAAACTGGGATAACAGGGAGTCTGATAACTGGGACTGGGAAACCGTCAGACAGGGACTCCAACCAAACTGGGAATGGGACTCCAACCAAACTGGGACTGGGACTCCAACCAAACTGGACTGGGACCTCTCCCAGTGACAGGGACTCCCCCAAACTGGGACTAGGACCTCTACTAGTGACAGGGACTTCCCCAAACTGGGACTGGGACCTGCCTCCAAACTGGGACTGGGACCCTCTGAGTGATAGGGACTCCCCAAACTGGGACTGGAACTCTCTCTAACTGGGACTGGGGACTCTCCGACCAAACTGGGACTCTCTTCCCAAACTGGGACTGGGGACTCTCTTCCCAAACTGGGACTCTCTTCCCAAACTGGGACTCTCTTCCCAAACTGGGACTGGGGACTCTCCCACCAAACTGGGACTGGGGACTCTCCCAGTGACAGGGACTCCCCAAACTGGGACTGGGACCCTTCCTCAAACTGGGAAAGAGACTCTCTGAGTGACTGGGACTCCAACCAAACTGCGACTGGGACCTCCAACCAAACCGGGACCTCTCCCAGTGACAGGGACTGCCCCAAACTGGGAGGGACTGGTGTGGAGCTGACCTGCTGCAGGAGCTTGGTGACCATGGGAGAGCTGTGCTGGTCGAAGACCTTGGAGAGGACCTCCAGCCCTGCCAGGACCCTGTCCACCTCGCTTGGGGGACAGAGAGGACGGCTCAGTGTCCGTCTGTCCATCTGTCCCATGTGTCCGTCTGTCCCCTTGTCCCCCCTTGTCCCCATCTCACCTGTGCAGGCGCTGGCAAGAGGCCAGGAGGGTGCGGTTGAGGTGGGGCAGGCAGGTGGCTCCGCCCCTCACGGCCTCCAGGTCCAGGGAGTAGCAGGTGCGCAGGTACTCGAGGGACAGGGAGGTGACGCCGTCCCGGCTGGAGAAGGGGACGTGGGGACAGTGTGAGTGAAGGGGAGAGGGAGGAAGGAGGAGGAGGAGGAAGGAGGAGGAGGAAGGAGGAGGAGGAAGGAGGAGGAGGAAGGAGGAGGAGGAAGGAGGAGGAGGAAGGAGGAGGAGGAAGGAGGAGGAGGAAGGAGGAGGAGGAAGGAGGAGGAGGAAGGAGGAGGAGGAAGGAGGAGGAGGAAGGAGGAGGAGGAAGGAGGAGGAGG
>JAUMJK010001041.1:0-143956 GCA_033558105.1 Coccyzus lansbergi
CCTCCCCACTCCCCGCGCGCGGTCCGGGGTGGGCGTGTCCGGGCGCTATAAAGGGCGCGGCGGGGCGGGCGCGCGGCCGCTCTCGCTCGTGCGGCTGGCGGCTGAGGCAGCGCGCGCCCCGGCCTGGCGCAGGTGAGGCGGGACGGGACGGGAGGGGCCCCGGGGGAAGGCGGCTGCTCCCGCCGTGAGGCCGGTGAGGGCCCCGCGGCCGCTGCGCGACGGGGAAGGGCGGGGGAGGGCCGCGGCCCGCGCGGCTGCCAGGGGCTGACCGGGAGAGCGGCTCTGCGGCGCTTCCTTCTCCCTCCGCGCTCTGAGGGCACGATACTTACCGCTTACAGAGAGAGTGTCGCGAGGGGTTGCCCAGCACACACCTGTGGGGTTTTTTCTCTTCTCCCAAGTGACAGGGGACAGGACAAGAGGGAATGGCCTCAAGCTCCGCCAGGGGAGGTTTAGGCTGGAGATTGGGAGGAAGTTCTTCACACAGAGTGTCCTTGGGCAGTGGCGGAGGCTGCCCAGGGAGGTGGTTGATTCCCCTTCCCTGGAGGTGTTTGAGGCACGGGTGGATGAGGTCTTGAGGGACATGGGTTAGTGTTTGATGGGAATGGTTGGACTCAGTGATCCGATGGGTCTCTTCCAACCTGCTTGTTCTATGATTCTCTGTTGTGGAGGTGCTGAAGGGTTCGGCTGCTTTGGATTCCTACAGACAGGGCTGAGGGTTTAGGGAGGGGGAGAAGCTGGCAGGGGCTGTATAAAAGCGAGATCCCGTCGGGGAAGCCAGGGGCTGCTGCTAGGTGCTCCGTATTTGCTCTCCTGCTGCTTTTGGATCATTGCTGGATACGTTTGAATGCCTCACACTGAACTGCAAAGCCTTGGGTTTGACCCAGAGTCAAAGCTCTGCACTGCTGCTTTATTATGTGCTTTTGGAACCTGTACTGATTTTTTTTTTATTTTCGTTTTTCCTCCTGAGACTCAAAGCAACAGGAGTGTGCCCGAGTTTTGCTGTGCTAAGAGCATTAATTCTGCAGCGACTGTAGGTGGGGACATTCCAGCTGTGAAATTCATTCAGGAGCTGGAGCAGCAGCACCATTTCATGAGCCCCTTTCCAGCAGCGATGCTGTCCGAAGCAATTCCGAGTCTGTTGGCATCCAAACCAAACTAGAAATGAGTGTATGGGGGGGTAATGACTACCTTGCCTTCCAGCAGGAGCTACTTGATGTGTCTTTGTTGACTTTTCTCCTTCTCTGTACAGCTCTCCTGTACATGTGGCACAGCTGAGGTGGAGCTGTGGAGGCGGGAGCAGCTCTGGAAACCTGGTTTAGCAGAAGGGTTCATGGATGCAGTCAAGCCAGAGGAGAATGTGGCTCTCTGACCTATGGAGAGTTAAACGTTGTGTGGTTTAAACATTGAATGGCATTAAAATCAGGCATTTAAAGGTCTGATTTTGAGATGTGCACATAGAATCATAGAACAGCCAGGTTGGAAGAGACCCACCGGATCATTGAATCCAACTGTTCCTTTCAAACACTAACCCATAGGTTAATATCCCTAAACATTTCATGTATCTCTCTAGATAGTCTGCTAATCATAGAATCACCAGGTTGGAAGAGACCCACAGGGTCATCGAGTCCAACCGTTCCCATCAGTCACTAACCCATGTCCCTCAGGACCTCGTCCACCTGCACCTTAAACACCTCCAGGGAAGGGGGAAGGTGACTCAACCCCCTCCCTGGGCAGCCTCTGCCAGTGCCTGGTGACCCTTTCTGTGAATTTTGTTTTCCTAATGCCTAGCCTGACCCTCCCCTGGCGGAGCTTGAGGCCATTAATCCTTGTGCAGAAAGTTAAATAAGATAGCCTCCTGTTTGTTGTGTCTAATCGTTGCTGTGTTCCATTGCTGGTATTCTTTGTCTTGGCTTAGGAAGCCGTAAACGGGCTCTGAGAGGGCCGAGTCCATTCAGTCTTACTCTGGAAGAAACTAAGGAAAAACTTGCTTCAATACTAAACTGTGTGCAAACAGGCCTGTTCTGTTGTCGCTGACAAGTGCTCTCCAAGTTGGCAAGAAATGGTACTTATAACTCGTCACCTGCTTGACTCCAACATGGGTTCTTATCTTTTATTAGAGAACTTATGTAAGATTGCTTATAACTTCATCGTTAAGAAGGCCAAGCTGTGCTGGTTTTTTCTTTTGTTCGCAATGATTCTAGAAATTCTTTATTCTCTCACTCCTGGGATCTTAATTTAAAACAGCCTTTAAGTATAATGTGCTAGAGAACTTCAGTTCCGGAGTTCTGATGCTTCTGTCCTGGCAGTTTTGATGATGTGACTGCAGCTAAGGGTTTTCAGTGCTTAGTGCTTGCTCTGGGAGAGGTCTCGAATTCTCAGAAGTACTTCCAGTCATGTCATTAGACTGACTGGAACTGTATCCATAGAGACAGGAGCCTGCGGAGAGCAGCTCTCCTTTGGGGTGCTCTCCTCTCCCTCTCACATTCAGCTCATTTTAACTGGTTTATTTTTTTTAATGGACAGAGGATACAGTAAGGATTGTGAGAGTTGACCAGTGAATTTGAAGAGTCCCCCAAACCCCATAATTTGGTTTTATCATTTGAAGTAATTTGTTGTGTATTCCTGCTGCCTGGGTAATCCTGTGCTGCTGTGTTTTACTTGTATCTTCACGTTTGTTGGGTTTTTTGCTGTTTTCCCATTCCTTTTTTTGTCTGCTCTGCCACGTTTTACCTTTCCAATGCTTAGCAAATGTACTTATCACAAAACTGGGGAGCTCCTGTATTGAACCTGTCAGCTGGACTCCCACTTCTCTGTGTGTGTGTAGTGGATTCCTCTGCAGGATGCTCTGCTGCCATATCAGTGCCTGAGGGACAAGGCTGAGGAGTTGAGTCTGACAGGAATAGCTCAGAGAGGATTTTTTTTGTCTTGTTTTACTTCATGTCTCTGACAGGAAGAAATTAAGCCTACTTATTTGGCAGCTTCTATGTCTAGAGATTTCCAGCCTCTCAACTGAGCTTTATTTTCTGTGCTTTGGGAACCTGAAGCTGATCCTTTTGTCGTACTTTTGAAAGCCCTGGTACTATGCGACTGCTGTTAGGGCAGTGGAAGCTTGGCTGGCTGCTGCCTTGGGCTCTTGTTTCCTTCTCTGAGTTCTGGCTGGGAGGGAAGTAGTCTGGGGTGAGTAGAAAGCTTTTGTGGGAGTATGAGTCCTTGCAAATGATGGAAACACTGGAGACTGTGAAAGGAAAGACAACTGAAAGTGACTTCTGGATGTCATCTAGCCTTTTTGAAGGAAGGTGAGCTTGGATATTGAGCTCAGCTGCACACAGGCTTGTCCTGTTCCGTTCTGAAATTCTTCCAAGAGGAGGAAATCTATTTTCTCTGGGTAACCTCTTCTAGGGCCTGACTGCTGTCACCATGAGAAACTTCTTTTGTACCTACATAGTTTCCCTCACTGCAATTTGTGACCCTTGCCATTTGCTCATTGTTTTGCTGTGTGTCAGACGTGTATTGGAGCAGGCCCTAGAGGCAGGTAGAGAAGAGGAAAAGTTGTTTCCAATGCATGTGACTCAAACCAGCTTGAAGGCATCATACTGTCATGCAAGGTAGAGGTCTGTCACCAAGAGCTGTGGCTGGAAAAGAGACGTTCTTTTCATTGCTTTTTTGGTGCGGATTCTCTTGTTCTGTTTGTTAGAGAAGTTTCATATTGGTTAATAGCAAAATGTAAACTTTCTGAAGCTTTCCTTGTGTTTCACTGAGCGTGGTAAATAGCTCAGTGAATTCTGAGCACTGGTAACATTAGCAAATATTTATTGTGCAGTAGAACTGTTTATAATTGACTCATGGATGTATTGGCTTGAGTGCTGAATGTGCAGGAGTTACTGTGCTTTTTGCAGAGCAAACCGTGAGTCGAGTGGTCTTGTTAATAAGAGTGCAGGTACACATTGGTGTCCTTGTGCATGTTGACACGGCTTCCTTGAGAGAGCGAAAGGAAATTTGCCAGCAAGAAAATTTGATTCCAGCAATTTCTCAATTGGAGTGGTTGTTTAATGAGACAAACTTTAGCTACTGAAGAGGTAGGAACAGCTGCTTAGTTCTTGCCACGATCCATGGTTTATGCTGAAAAGTAGGTAAGTGTTAGAGGCTAGCTGGAGGGCAGCATGTTTGTTCATTGCCTTTAGGTCTCCAGTGGCATAAATGGATTGGGCCTGTGCTGCTACTGGAAACAACAGTTCTGCATTTCTTTGACGGTTTTGGCTGCCAGTTCATGTCTCCAAATTGCCCTTTTGTGCCCTCAGTGTTCCCTGGCTGTGTAGCGAACTGTATCGGAACTGAACCAGAGTGAAAGGAGCTTTAGGATGATTTATTAGGTTAGTTATGTTTGAATTAGTCTGATTTAGCTTGTTGCCTGGCTGCCTGTGGAGGGGCTGAGCGAGTGAGGAGGAGGTGAGGAATGCAGGGCTGGTTTAGAGCATTGATGAGACAGGCTCCTGGCTCAGCTTGGGGAAGGCGGTGCTTCAGACTCCCCTCTCTGAATTTTTGCTTTACAACTTTGTTTCAGCTGGTGAATGTGTCAGAATTTCTGCCCTTCAATTTTGGTCATGCAGGTTTGGAATGATTTATAAGGGTTGGAGATTGTGCTGCTTTTCTAGGCTCTTGGGTGTTTCCTGTTTCGTTTGTGCCAGGAATTCTGTGCGTGCCCTGTCCCAGAGGCAGTCTGCAGTCAGCCAATCCACACTTACACACTGCTCTTTCTCTAGTGCCTAGAGACGAAGAGGAGGGAACTGCTTGCTGACCCTTCAGGGGCAATATTAGAAGAAATCCTGCCCTCTGGAGTCAGGGTCAGTGCTCCTGGGTAGGATGACTTTTCTTTGGGTGATGATTTTGTTCATGCCTTCCTTGTGCAAATGGCACATCTGGTTTTGTGTGGTTTACTCTCGGAACTGTCAACTTGAGCAAAGGCATATTGCTTTCTTTAAATAGTCTGAGTCATATGGTAGATGGACCTACTTTGAGATGTTTCTTTTTCTTTTTTCCTTTTCTTTTTTTTTTTCCACATTAGTTGTCTTGCCATTGGAAGAGTTGTAGAACAGTTTGTTAGCACATGCAATTTTTCTTGGTTTTCTGAGCAGATGCATCACAGGAGAGTTTAAGCTGTTGTGCTTGGGGAAAAGAGTAAATCTTATGAATTCCAAGACAACATAATTATGTTTAAAGTATATGTAGCAGTGAGGAAATCCTGGACCGTTTAGAGGGTTCAGGATCTTGAAAGGATGAGACCTTGTTTGTGTAATGTGTATTTTAACTTGATATTATGGGGGTTTTTTAGTGGGTGTTTTTTGCTAAGGTAGTGTCTTAGATGTCTGCAGTGTGTCTTAGGCATCAAAAAGATGAAGAGTGCTTGTGAAGACCCTGGCTTTTCTTTCTTCTCCACACAAGATGGAAGTATGAAACTCTGCTGAATGGTGTCAGTCCTCTGTGAGAACTGCTCAAGCTTCCTGACACTTACACTGTTCATGATGTTCTGCTACCTTAAGAACCGTTTGTGTCCCCAAGAGGAGAAGCTGTCTTGTTTGGGGGTTTATGCAACTTTATCTTAACAGGGATTTTTTACCTACTCCGTTTCTTTCGTAGGTACGTGGTAAGAGGTCACAGCTGTTGAAGTATGGCATTCACCAAGATGTGGTGTACCGTAGCCCTTGGACTCCTGCTGCCTTTCTCTTATGCCCATACGGACTTCTTCACTTCCATCGGTGAGACATGCTTTGGTGTATGTGCTGCACAGCCAAAAGAATTTCTCAGTAGCTCTCAAAGCTGATTCTGCAATGATACCTTGATGGTGTTCAAGGCTTTAAATTGGTACAGAACTAGGTCAAGTGATAAGTTCTTGTGACCTCACTGACTCCTCTTTTGGGAGAAAAACTCTTTGTGTTAAGTCAGTCAAGTTATCTAATGACCCAGGCTCAGCTTTGTAGTCATGATGTGTTCTTACAGGCTTGGGATTTTAAGCGGAATTTGAGATGCTGCATGTGTGTAGAAGGAAGGGGAACAGCTGTTGAGAGCAGGTAATGGGTTCTAACAGCCTGAGACACCCTGTCATTTGATGAACTGGTTTGGCTGCCTGTTTGCAGGAAATGAAGCACTTATTAATTAATAGCAGAGTCTGTTAGGGAACCCATTGCAGTCATGCAAGTAATCTTGAAAGCAAAACGCTGGATAATACTGTATATCAGACATGAAGGCTTTGTGTGTTCCTCTAGCTTTGTCTTTGTTTGCTCTGCATTATATATGCTTGGATGAAAGATTACTCTTGCAACCTACTTCTTTTCCCAAATGAATCCTAAATTAGTTCTAATAATAAATATGTGGTATTACATTAATTTCCATGGCAACGAGCATGGTCCAACATGAGATTTTCCTCTTCAAAAAAAATAAAGTGCAAAAAGCCTTTTACAAACATGCCTTCGGGATTATTTAAGCAAATGCAGAAGGACTTTAGGGAAGAAGGACTTGAAGAGGGGAAGAAAGTTTAGTTTCTCCTTTTCTAACCAAACTAATATCTTTTCCAGGTCATATGACAGACTTAATTAATACAGAAAAGGATCTGGTGGTGTCACTGAAAGATTACATCAAGGCAGAAGAAAGCAAGCTGGAACAGATAAAAAAGTAAGCAGCTCATTTCATAATCCATAGTTAATAATTGGAATCCACCCTAAGGGATTCCCAAGGCTGACTAAATTTGAGGAATTTTTCCTCTGAGGCAAAGTTTAACCTAGCAGGCTTTGTCGAGTTTTTGTCCTAAGTTGTTGTCTCCAGGCTGTTGGGTTTTTTTATGCAGCTTTCTAATGATGGAATCCAGTCAACCCCTTTTCTGTATGGTATTTAGGACTCCTGCTTGTGTGCAATACCCGAAGGGATATAATTGTTATGACCGTTTGTTTAGTGGAAACTAAAACCTGGAAAGTCTCCAATTGAGTGTTAAAAGGACTCAATGATACCCTAGATGTGTAACCTCTATAAAGCATTGGTGTGGCTGTATGGCTGGAGTGGCCAACCAAGGAGTAGTGATAACACCCTAGAGGGGCAGAGTCTGTGTGCTGTATTTAGATATAAAAGTAAAATAAAGCAAAATAGAACTTCTTTACTGCTTTTAAAAATAACAAGAGATCTGGATGTTGTCATTACAGTGTTGCTTGATTCTGTAGGTGTGAGGAGCAGAACCTAATATGTCAGATTTTATCTTAGCTAGAAAAAAAAAATTATGCCACTGAACAGGATGATTTTCTGGTTTCCAAAAATGTGTGTAAATCTGTCATGAGGGTGTTTAAACAGTTGAAGTGCATTTTACTGTAGCCTTCATGTATTACATTCTACCATCCAGGAAGAGAGTTCTGTCAGACTGTGTTTATTTTATCACTTATAATAGAGTTGGAATTGCTCACAGGTTTGGAAATATGAGTATATTCTTTACAGCTACAGATTGATTTAAACATGATGATTGCATGTACAGAAATGTGCAGGTATGGCTTATCACATAAGCATGACAGGTCTGTTAATAGGTTAGAGGTGCCTGCTGTCGGATAAAAAAAAGTCAAAATGACTGTCAGAGATAGAAAAAATTGGAAAACAGGCCAGCATCATTTGAATTTGGCTGAAGGGTGTCAGTTGCTTATGTTTGCGTAGACTCAGATAGATGATTGCTGGCTGAAATGCAGAAGACACCTCACACCTATGGGTATGTTGTGGTGGAGGCTTTTATGAAATAGAAACCACCTGAAAGGCACATCAGTCTTGTGGTTGTGGCTCACAGTTGCGGCAACTTGCAGCTGCTCGTTAGGTTTGATAGTCATGCAGCAGGAAATGTACAATGGATTTGACTCTGCAATGTGAATTTGTTAAATTACAAGCTCCTTATTTAGGAGCTCAATTTGTTAAAAATGTTGTCCTTAGCTTGCAAGAGGTTGGAGGTGCTCCGACGGAGCACTTGGGGTATTCCATTTGGGAGGGAACCCCGTCTGCTGTGTTACTGCTGGGAGAGGAACCCAGGCAGGGGCTGTTAGGGCACAGGGAAACAACTTGAGGTAGTGTGGGAAGAGTAGATACAACCAATGGCACATCTAACAGCTGTAAACGTCTGCATGTCTCCGGTAAAATGGGCAAACTTAATTCATCAGGCCAGATTCTGGAACAAACTGAGCAGCAGCTTGTGTAGAGAGTTCTCTCCAGGCTACATATTTTGTATTTGTTCTGTATTGGCGTTGATGTTTGGTGTTCTCTGTGGGGTGTGGCTTTTTTAACAGTAATTTATCCTGTTTTCAGGGCGTTGTTATATGTCATGTTCTAGATCTGCATTATTTTGGAGAGACGGCAAGTGCTGTTGTTGTGCAGAAGCACAGTGCTGGTGCTTACAGTGCTTGCTGACATGAGCCTGCAGCAGGCTCTTGGCTTTTTCATTAAAGCAACAGGTGAACAACACTAGTTGTCAAAAGTCTTGCTTGTTTCAGAGAGTGTCGGAGCTGTGAACAGCTTAGGTGATGGCAGTGTTAGAGGTTTGTGGAGGCAGAACTGTAGCGCTCCGGTGAGCATCTGGGCCCCTCGCTGAGGAGCACAAGAACTGTGTTATTTCTTAGCGCAGGATTACAGTAGTGAGAGGCAAGGGGCTTATTGCAGATTTAAGAGTGAGTGTCTGAAAGTAAAATAGTTTGAGGCAAGTGTTTTGTATTTGAACTGCTTTTTTGTAAATTTTAGGAAAAAGTGCTTTTAAATGTAAAAGATGAAAAATGCGGATAAAGCTTTGCTTTTGATTCTGTATGAAAACTCCCAACGGGGCCGCTGAGGCACAGCGTCTGGTGTTTGTAGGGATTCTGTTCAGTAGTGTTCCAACAAAGGCTGCAAGAGCCTTTTTCTGTTAAAAAAAGAAAAAAGTTCCTTCTGCTCCTTCTAGGAGAGCTTTATCTATAGATAATGTTCAAACTTGCAATTTGTGTTGTGGTTTTTTGTTAGCAAAGACTGAGTAGCTTAGAATCAGTTTTATAGGGCATTGGCAGACTTTAACAAGAGACTTTAATGAACATATATTTTCACTCCAGATGGGCAGAGAAGCTGGATCGCCTGACAGATACTGCCACAAAAGACCCAGAGGGTTTTCTGGGACATCCTGTGAATGCATTTAAGTTGATGAAACGGCTTAACACGGAGTGGAGTGAGCTGGAGAACCTGGTTCTGAAGGATATGTCAGATGGTGAGTGTGCCTGTAGTAGGAACGGGGACCAGATTATAATTGCTTTACTTTATGGCTTGCACCTTTCCATAAAGCAACAGTGTTATCAGTTGTGAATAGGTGAAAAGGAGTACTGAAAAGTGGTAAAAAGTAACAAATTTGGCCAGTTGATTAATTTTTTGATGGTTTTACAGCCAGTGTTGTGTACTGTGCTTTGGTTTGGGTCATGCTGCTTAGTTTTCGGTTGAGAAAGATATTGGCACTGTCCTCAATTAACATTGCTTGCTGTGCTTCTGGATTTCGGGACAGAAGAGTTTGTCAAATACAGGAGTTGCAGTGGGTGTGCGTTCACCAGAGAGCAGCAGGAATGTTTTGTAGCAGAGGAGATGCTGACATCTGACTCCCATGACCAGGGAACAGTTCCTAAAGAGAAAACTATTTGACATTATAGAACCTGCTTGTCTTTTGTTCCATAAGGGACTTGGTTTAGTGTTAGATAGGAATGGTTGGACTAGAAGATCTGATGGGTCCCTTCCAACCTGGTTGTTCTGTGATTCTGTGATAAATGTCATCCTGGTGCTTCTTTGAAGAGCCTTACCAAGCCCCCTAGTTTTCCTTTTTGATAATTCCTTTGCTTTCTTTTGACAAAAAAGTCTAAATGCCAACTTGCCAGCATGTGTTGTGAGTTCAGTTCAGAGTTGGGTAAAGATGGATCCTGAGAAGCTTTTTTAACTTTGCATATTTCTGAAGTTTGTGTAATGTTAATGTCCAAGTCCCCAGAAAGCAGTTCAGCTCATAGACACTGCTTAGTTGCCAAAGTCTTGTGAAAAGCTGCTTGCATCTTGTTTTTCACCTTCATATTGACTGGTCTTAATCTTTACAATGTTTTTCTTGTCACTGTTGGCTTATTTCCCTTCCTAAATCATTTGTAAATTCCGTGTTAATAATTGAAAAGCCTTGTGGAAGGAGGATTGAGTGGCATGGTTGCAAAACCTTATGATGTATTATCTGTAATATTCTCTTTGGACAGAGGTTTTTGTTGCCTGTAATTTTTGTTTAGCTTGTTATAACAAAACCAATTTATAAGTAAAACCAAAGGGGTGTTTCTGTACTTTAGAAACAGGCTCAGGGCGTTTGTTGGCGTTCTACAGGACTAATAGCTCCCCTTGACTTATTCATGGCCTTCCCTGAAATAGCTTTCCCTGGAACAAGGGGTTACTTCCTGCATAGAATTTATAGAATTCTTGGGACAAAGGAGGCCAAGTGTTTTCCTGTCTTCCCAGGCTTTATCTCCAACATGACCATCCAGCGGCAGTTTTTCCCGAATGATGAAGATCAGACCGGTGCAGCCAAAGCCCTCTTGCGGCTTCAAGACACGTATAATTTGGATACAGACACCCTCTCAAGAGGCAATCTTCCAGGTAAGATTGTTATGTTACTTTCTGAAGACAGTGTGAACTTAGTGACAAGTATCCTGATTACAAATCCTTTGACTCTCTTCCTTCTCTAACTGCATAGTGTGAGGGTGAAAATAGGAGAACATTTGAGTTAGCTGAGGAGTGAAAAGTGGAGTGTCATGAGTTATTGAATATTGAACATAGGCTGAGGTAGGTTCCTCAAGAGTGAGGAACCTCCTGTTCCAGGCTGTGGTGGTGAAGAGGAACCTGGAAAGATCTGACCTGCTTTGACACCCTCAGGTCTGTTGCTGTGGTGGGTCTGTTGGCAACTACATCCCTGCGGGTCCCCTGCCTGGTGCCAGCGTGCTGCCCCAGTGCACACAGCTCAACTGCACTGCACAGAAAACAAGCTTCTTTATGAATTGAGGCTCTTCGTCCCATCCTTCTCCTCAGTGCTCGCTTTCTGCTTGTTGCTAGAATTGAAAATGTATTTTTAGTTGAATTCTGCATCTTCTAGGTATGGTAAAGTAACTTAGAGCTAATAGTTTTTATTAGAAAATTAATAGCAATAAAATCTTGTCTAGGTGAGCATTTTCCTTGTATCGAAGGAGCTCTGCACTGGTGTTATTGCACAGCATAATGCATTTTAATGAAATGGTTCTATCATTTATCATGCCTTTCCTCCTGGTGGTTAAGGTGGGCCTTGAGGTTGGGAGTGACTTAAGGTCATTAGAACTTAAGCCTTATGGAGTGTATAAACTGAAAAACAAAAGACAGCACAATACAGACTTGAGCTTCTGTGGTGTTATGTGGGGAAGTCTTCAGTAGGTCTGTAAGCTGGAGAAGACACTTTCTTGCTGGAAGACTTTCTCTGCCAAGTTTTCCTTGTTTCCTCTGTTTGAAAACAAGACTGCCAACTGGCAAAAAATGAACTCTATACAATCCATCTGTGTTTTTGCGAGCACTTTTTGTGGTCAGATGCCCAATAAAATTAAGGGTAATTGGCTTTACATGTTATGATGTATAACCTTGCTTCTGGGTTTAGTTCAAGACTGTCTCAGTGATGCAGAGATGCCTTGAGCAGGCTGTAGTTTATGGCTCCCTTTGAAGCAGTAACTGTCCAGACTGTGTGTAATAAAGTGTAATTGCAGAACCTGAAAGTTTAAAGAATAACAGAGAAACAGGTTGGTCTCTTGAGAGCTCCGGAGAGTTCATTCCACTTGGTCACTTGTTTATGCTCTTTGTTCTCTTCCCTAGGGAATTTCTGGTTGGACATTTCATCAAGGTTTGACCAGAATCTTACCTAGACTTATACTGCTTATTAATTCTTTCCTGCACTACAGGTTGTGCTGTTACTTCATATTAACGATCAACCCTGTTTGGTTGCTATCTCAAGCAGCCTTTTAAGAATTGCATTACAGAACCACTAGGTTGGAAAAGACCCACTGGATTATAGATGTACCTTTCATGAACCCGTGTTGACTGGGCCTGATCCCCTGGTTCTCTTGCATATGCTTCATGACAGCACTCAAGATCACCTGTTCCATGGCTTTCCCTGGAACTGAGCTATGGAAACTGCTGTAGACATTTGGGATGTATTAAAGATGTATTCAGGAATGTAATTTTAGCTGTAAAACTGACAGGTCCTTTTTCTTTTTTATAAGATAGACTGTTTTTTCATTGGTCCTTAATTTTATAGTGGCAAGAATGGGAATCTGTAATTTGCTCACTAGTGCTTTAGTCTTTCAGAGGTGTCTTCAAATGCTACTAAAAATGCCTTTAAAAATCTTGCATGGATGGGAAATTACTGACTCTTCTTTTTCTTCCCCCAACCCTCCAAAGTCCTTGCTAACAGGATGTGCTTCAGTAATGTTTTGAAAGCGATAATGCGATGTCTTTGAAAACAAATTTCTGAAACTTTGTATTTGGCTGCCTGTTGCTCTTGCTCCAAGCATTTGTGTGTTTGTGGAGGGAAGGCTTGTTTTATTTTGTTTTCCTCTAATGGTGAAGACATTTAACGAACTGCTGGCAATAGAAATCTGTGTCTAACCACTGAGAGTTCTGCCAAGGATTTGCAGGCTTTGCATACTTGAACTGAGCCATCAGCAAGCAGCCAGCACAGAAGGGAGATGCTGAAGAATGGAGATGAACTGTGCTGTGAAGAATAAGATATAACTAAATGTTACTCCAAAGGTCGTTTTGGAATTTTATGTTAATCCTGGTTTATTTTAAATACAGGTGTGAAACACAAGTCCTTTCTAACAGCTGAAGATTGTTTTGAGCTGGGAAAGATTGCGTACACTGAAGCTGACTACTACCACACGGAGCTCTGGATGGAACAAGCTCTGAAGCAGCTGGACGAGGGAGAAGTGTCTTCTGCAGATAAAGTCTACATTCTGGACTACCTGAGTTACGCTGTGTATCAGCAGGGGGACCTGCACAAGGCCATGACGCTCACCAAGCGCCTTCTTGAATTAGGTATGAGAGAGGTTCAGCACCACCTTGCTCTGACAGAACAGGGTTTAGCGATGGATTTGTGCTGAGGAGTGTGGTCTGCCCCCAGTTCTGACTTGCATATGGGGTTTTAAAATGGATTATTGGTATTACCATTAATATCTTCATGTAGTTTCCAGTACAATAAAATGTGTGATCGTACTCAGACCAGAGTAGATGTTTATAACTTCTATTCCAGAAGCAGTACTGTGCGTCTGTTTGTTGGTTTTGGGGTTTTTTTTTGATGTTTTTGTAAGTAGCCTCTTTGGGATACTTTTTCGTAAGCTGGGAACTTGTCTGTTTTTGTCAACAGATCCTGAACATCAGAGAGCAAATGGGAACATGAAATACTTTGAATATATCATAGCTAAAGAAAAAGAAGCAAATAAGTCCAGTACGGATTCAGAAGACCAGTCGGAGAAGGAAACTGTGGTTAAGAAAAAGGATTACCTGCCTGAGAGAAGGAAGTACGAAATGCTGTGCCGTGGGGAGGGTCTCAAAATGGTAAAGTGGAGTAGACTGTTTTCATATATATGAAACAAACTGTAGCAAAGCAATGTCAAGAATTTCTGTGGCCTGCAAGCAAGGAGGTTGTTATAGCAGTTGGCTGAGTGTGTAGAACTGAGACTCAATGTGTTGGATTTCTTCCCAGTTTCATTCTGTCCAAAAGACAAAGTAATGCTGCTGCAGGCACAGCTGACCAGGATACATTAAACTGTAGTGAGTTGAGATAAGGGTACTTGAAGTCTCAATTTAAACGGGGTATTGAATGAGGGTAGAGTTTTAGTGCTAGAGTTATTTGTTTTGTTTTTAGGACTGTAAGTACTGATTGTTGCAGTATTAGTGATACTGATTTGCTTAGTGTACCAATTTCTCAGACTGAAAGGATCTCTTCAGCTTGAAACATATCTTGCTTGGTTCATGCTCTGTTTCTTAGAGATGTTATTTTCATGTGGAAGTTCACTGTCTATTGCTCCACCTTGTTTTTAGACTCCTCAGAGACAAAAAAGACTCTTCTGCCGCTACTATGATGGAAACAGAAATCCTCGGTACATTCTGGGCCCTGTCAAACAGGAAGATGAGTGGGACAAACCTCGCATTGTTCGCTTCCTTGACATCATCTCTGATGAAGAGATTGAAACTGTGAAAGAACTGGCAAAGCCGAGGGTAAGTGCCTAATGCCTCTTTGCCTTTTGGAATCTTAAATATCTTGTGTAGTTTTCTGTGGGAGTCTATGTGCTTGTGTCTCCTCTTGAGTGCAGGTGTGTGCCACGTGCTCACACGTTGCCATTCTCATCTCTGCTCTTGGTGACACACTCTTAGGGCAGAGCGAGGAAGCTGGAAATTGGGAGTAATTGAGGAGCAGGTAACAGCAGTGCAGGATTGTCAGGGCCTTCCAGCAGACACTGTTTCAGTACATGCTATTTCAGGTGTGGAGGAGAACGTTCTACAACACACTACAGGTGTCCTGCAGATAGATGGCCTTGAAGTTACACCTGTCTGGTGGTTGTTGGGGTTTCTTGGAGGGTTTTTTTTTGGTCCTAAGGTCTGTACTTGCTGGAGTTGTGACATGGCAAAGAGCACCATCTAGGGAGAAGCAGCTATTCTTCAGGTCCTGCAATACCACATTATTTTTAGACAGGAATAAACGGTGTCTGCATTTGGTATAAAGCTGACTTCTATCTCCCAGGCTTTGAAGTTACCTGCAAGCAGAAGAGCTTTAACAAGGCAGTAAGCAGTACTTTTTCAGGTTTTTATTTATAGTTCCAGCTCATCAAAGCATGTTTCAGAAACTGGATGACGAGATTCTCGTTTCTGCATACAGAATAATCCAGGGCAGCTCAACTGTCACCGTAAACAGGAGTGTGCAGACAAACACAGCACTGCCTGAGTTTCTTCTGCAGCCAGTCAGTATGACTCTACATCTCAAGATGTTCCTTGAAGATGTACTTAGTTAATTTTTTATCAATTATCAGTTATTTCTAGAATAAGATTTAAACTTGTGGGAATGATTTTACTGCTTTTCCTTTGCTTTTAGTCTAAATGGCTCTTTTTCAGAGAGGTGAGCAAATGAGAATTAGGGCATTAAGCACACTAAGGATAAGACAAAGGGTTTGCTTTGAGTGCTGTAGTTCCCTGGCGTGGAAGCATCTGTATGTGGTTAAGCATTGCACGTATTTCCTACAGCCAAGGCCTTGCAGGGCTCAGTGCAGAGAATGGCAGGGCGATTGTGGTTTTTTGAGACTGAAAGGTTGTCTCCTTTCTGATGCCTGGGTTGTTGCCATTGCTGCCTCTCGAAAGACAGTGCAGTTTAATCTGTGCCCAGCCTTCTACTGTGGGGGCTGCACAGACTGACAGCATAAAGCCTTCTTGTTCAGCTCTGGGAGTCTTGCTAGTTTGTGCCTGGCTTCCAGTATGGATCTGGATGGGATGAGAGGAGAGGCAGCATTTCACATGCTCCCTGTACCTGTTCTTGTTAGTAGACATGGAGAGGCCATAATTTGCTTAATTCATTTTAACAATAGGAAAAACCCTTCTAATGGTTTGGGTCTTGGTTTGCCATTTTGTGCCTCTTCCAAGGTCTGGGCTGTGCAACTCGGCCTTCGCAGTTAAAAATGGTGGAAAGTGACAGCACACAAACAAAGTTAAAGGGTGCAGATGAGGTACTGCATCAGAGTATTAACATCAGTGTGGTGGCATCAAATAAATTGAGTGCCAGAGGGAAAGGAAGGCCTTGAACAGATCTCCTCACTCTGTGTGACTTCAGAATAGAATGTATGTGTGTCTGTGGGCTAAGCAATTGGTATGTGTTTGCCATCACTGTTAAAGTTGTTCAGCGCAGCTTTTGGTATAGAAAGAATCAGGTAGATTTTTATTTATCTTTCACTTACACAAGATCACAGTGTTGCCTGGTTTCAGTTTAACTGTTAAGACTCGTACTACACGTGCAGGACAGGGTGCTAACAAAGGAGCCCTTGTTCACATGCTGTAATGTTGTACTGCTTCCAGCAGTTGTTGCAATATGCAGAAAATGTCAGCTTTCTAGTTGGCTTTGTTTAGACGACTGTTCTTCTTGCTGCAGAAATGGAAACGTTACTTCCAGGAAAACTTGGACTTCTCTAAGGCTCTGTTCCAAAAAATAATAAAAAATAAAAATTAAAAAAGAAAAGCTAAACAAACAAAACTTAAAAGCATTTCTTTTACTAAAATTGGAGAGTCCCCCCTCATTCCCCACTCTTGCTTTGAGTTTCCAGCCACTCCGTAAAAGAAAAAGAAAAGCCATCATAAAACGTGACTGTGTGGCTCTTGTGGGGGCGCGCGGGACATTTCCCTTTAGGCTTCTGGATGGTCGGATTGCTGTGATGCCGTATGTGCTTTGTAATGCAACTATTCTGATGGTTCGCTTCACAGCTGAGGCGAGCCACCATTTCAAACCCCATAACAGGAGCCTTGGAGACGGCACATTACAGAATTAGCAAAAGGTAAGACAGCTCTATGCCAGATGTTTGGGCCTGTAATGAGTGTGTAGGTTCTGCTCATTATGGGGAAAAAGAGGTGGTCTAAAAAGGCAACTTTGGCTTTGTAGTCCACTGCTTTATCACGTGCAGATCTGTAACAGGCTGTTACTGCTGAGTTTCTCAGTCTTTTCCCACAGCCTGAAGTTGTGGGCGCTCAATTTGATGTCTTGTTTTTCTTTCCTGGGTCACCTTCGTGGTGTGTGTTCTCAAACAGGAATCTGTAAGAAAAGAGCTTTACAATCAGCGTGAAAACAAACAAAAAACCGAACAAAAATACATGATGCTACAAAACATTCTTTAGAATCTGTTTTTAACATTCCCTTGCTCTTCTCGCCAGACAAAAATTGCCCTCCCTTTCCTTGTAAAACCTAGCAGGCCACTGGAAGTGTGGATTTACCTTTATGCGTGTAAGAAATGCTTTAAGGCCTTGCCATGTGTGGCAGCTGGAGCAGCAAGCACACAGCATTCCATCAGCTGAGATAATCCCCTGCTTCTGTCTGGTCTCTTCCATCTGCTGACACAGGTCTGGCAGAGCACAAGCTCAGTTTCGCTGGGCTCTGTGTTGAATTTAGCCGATGTCTTCTGAAGCTGGATGACTCTGAAAGAAGGCACCTGCCTGCTCTCCGCCCCCTTGCTGTAGTTGTGGTGGTTAAAGATTGGCTGCCTTCTCTGTCAGTGTTAAGCCAAAATTCTGGAAGGAGTTAAACTTCGGGGTGAAGAGGACTTGTCTGTGAAACTCAGCATCATAAATTATTTGCAGAAAGTCTCTAGTTCAAAATAAAAAAATAAAGGAGGAAAAAAGTGAAAGGACAATCTAACCAAATTTTTCCAACCAATTTGTTTTGATTTGGACGTGGCAGCTACAGCTTCTGTTGCCCTTCTAACATTGCTATTTAAGAGCATTGCATACCATCCAGACCAATCGGAACCCTTTCAAACACCTGTGGCTTGGCAAAAAAGCAGCCTACAAGGTGGGTAAGCCCTTGTCCTTTCTCTTTTTGTAGCTGAGCCGTGCTACTGTTCATGACCCTGAGACTGGGAAACTGACCACAGCACATTACAGAGTCTCTAAGAGGTAAGGGGAACGTCTTCCAAAGGTACACGCAGGCCGAGCAAGTCTGTTCTGGGACTGGGCTCCTTCAGCTCTCTGTGTGGGGCAAATGAGGACTTTGTGTTTGCTTTTAGATTCTTACTGTCACTTTAGAAGAAAGAAAATGGCCTAAAGCCAGTGGAGCTGCTGTATAACAAAGCAAGAGGCCTGCTAAAATAGAACATAGCTTTTTCTCTTAGTGGTAGCCAAGACGCGTATTCCCTCTTTCGCATTGCATGTCTCGTCTGCTGCAACTAATGTACTAAAGTGTTAGCACCGCGTGGGGTTCTGCTCACACTAACTAACAGTGGGGAAAGGTGGCCTGGGGAGCTCACCTCCACCGCTAAACTTCGGTATTGGTACTTGCTGCTTAAAACTGGGTTCTGATGGGCTGTTCACATTAGTGGGAAGAGTGCAAATGTAGGCCAGTTTGTAGTTATAAATAATTGCCTTCTTTAAATGATTGGGAGTAGTTGCTGTTTTAATGGAAAGCCAGTATTCCTTCAGATTCCTTGAACCTAAGCCTGAACGTGGTAGATGAAACCTCCAGGGTTTTGATTTAGCTGTGAACTTCTTTAAAAAGTTGGAAGTGTCTTAAAGTGCTGGATCACAAGCTGGTTGGTTTGAATGGTTATAATTCTGATGGAAGCTAGAACACCATTGTAGCTAAGCCTGATCCTTAAAACCATGCTTGTAACCAGTAGCAGCAACCTGAAAACTTATTTTTGTACATTGAAAGCTGCCTTGCACCTTCAGCTGTGTGTGGGTCTGCTTACTTATCGGAGCACATGAAGGTAACGGGTGCTTTGCAAACTGTCTGGTGCACTCTTGTATATTTTTTTTCCTCACAGCTGCCTCCACAGGCCCCTCCAGAATGACTGGAGGAGCATACGTCTTCCTGTTTGATGTGTGGTGTACTTAAATTTTATTTTTTGTTTTTAATTTGAAAGTCTGTCTGGGTCCTAGCTTGGTTGTCTGTGACTGTGTATTTTAAAGGAAGCATTTATTCCATCTAGAGATTTGTTCCCTGCAACATAGACGATGAGTCTGGGGCATTTACTGAAGAAACCTGTTAATCTGTTTGGACATAACCTCAGGGTATTTGTCAAACTTGATGTTCTAACAATAGGAATTAGAGAAGGTGGCCAGATTACTATCTGAAATTGAGATGCAGAATTTGCTTCTATTTAGTAAATCGACCTCCCTCAGTAAAAGGACCTTTTATTGAGAGTTTTGATTTTTTCATTAGTTGGAAGTGTTGTGCTTTGACAGTATTGGAGAGGCCATAGTCAAGAAAAAATAGGACTAGACACCACCCATCATTCAGAGCTGATTGCCTCGTGAAGGCGAGCAGGAGATAGTGCAGCCACATGCCGTTTGCCATCCCCCTCTTCACTGGCTTCCTGATGTGACAAAGGAACACCTGGAATTATCTGTGTACCAAGAAACAGGCAGGTAATTGGTGTGTAGCACATAGTGAAGTTACCGAAGGCAAGATTTGGAGGGCAGGAGCTTCCCTTCACCTTTGCCACTTCCCCATGTGCAGGTTGTTTAGGATGTATAGACACTTTACAAGAGAACTGGCAGCTAAATTCACCCTGAGCCCCCAGGCCAGGCTTCTTCAGCAAGATCATAGTATTAATGCTGGATCACTGAATGGCTCTTGCAGAACTTACTGCTGTTGGAGCTGGTTTGGATTCCAGGTGAATCATTGCTCCTGAAACCAAAAACTGCTTGCTCTGTTTTTTTCATAGATGGCTGCGTTCCTCCTTCAAACATTCTTTCCTAGCAAATGCATGTCTAAATTACAGCATTCCTCTCTCTGAGAGAACTACTGTTTGCTGTGCAGTACGTGGCAGGCTGTAGAAAAGGGGGCACCTTGCCAGTAACCGAATAAACTCAGATGCTTTGATACAGCTTTTAAAGCTGGTTTTTTTTTTTCTCCCTCCTTCTCTCCTTTCAGCAGCCACTTGGAGCTCATGGCACATGTTAAAGTTTTCACTTCAGAAATACCAGTCTGTGCTTTTATTTGCTCTGTGTTGCCAACTCTCCTAATACTTTTTACATACTAGGTACACTCTAGAATGTTTCTAAATGTAAATGCAAGTATTTTGCGTGAGCCATGACTGTTGTGCTGGTGTGGCTGAGACTAAGGACGTGGCCTTTCTCTTGCCTGATACCAGCCTGCCTAGTGCAGTTGGAGAAAGAGAGAAACTTTTGGGCACGTAAGCCCCTTGAAATGTCCTGTACATCTGAACAGTTGTCTGGTTTTCTCCTAATTACATAGCTTAGCGCAGAAGTATTTCTGTATATAAATCCCGCACTAAAAATATTAAATAAGATACCCGATACAGAGTTGTAAGAGGGGAGAAAGTAAGTGCAGTTACTGCTAGTTGTTTGTAGTAGGTATAAAAGAGCCAGATATCTGAGAGGAAAAAGAAACCCTCCTGCTCTGATGAAGTTCTCTCAGTTGCTGTAGCATATTAACTTAGTTCTAGGATGTCTTTTTACAAAGCCAAGTGGTATTTCAAAATACCACTTTGTAGTCTGGGAATTTTGGCTCACGGAAATGTCAAATCCTCCAGCACATAGTCACCCACATCCTAAACTGCTGTGCTTGTGACTGCCCAGGAAATAAGTGTCCCTTTTAGTTAACAGGTTTGCTGCCTGTGGTGGGCTCAGAGGTGTCAGCTGGTCAGAAATCCAACAATGTGCTTTTCATGTGAGGTAACTTGTCTGGTGAGCAGCTTCATTGAACAACTGTGTAGGGAAGAGTAGGATCTTGTGTGCCTTTACTGAACCACAGTGGCCCTTGGAAAAAAGTTTGCTGAAAGTTAAGATTGTTAATTCTGCATTATAAACACCAATGGTGATGGAGGAAAAAGTCCTTTGGGTGAAGGAATACCTTCTATAAATGATCTTGAGCCAGGCACGTGCTTACTTTGATGTCAAGAAAGGACCAGCGCTGAGACTGGGCCCCAGTAACAGAGGGCCCTTGTGCATCCTAAATGCAGCAGGCATTGTGTGTTGCTTTAGGCCAACCACAGGGCCTCCTGAGCTCTTGTGAAAGCAGATTTTGTGGTGCTTGCAGGGTTAAATCACACTGACTCTTCACTCAGCTGCAGGCCTCCCCCTTAGGTTTTGCTCAGCAGACAGGCTGGCAACTGAAATACAGCTTCAGTTGCCCATTTCCTACACCTTTCATAGACATCATAGCCTTCAGCAATTCATTTTATTTCCAGAATACATACAGTACTTTTACTTTGTGAAAGTTATAGTGTTCTCCCTGTTGAAATATTCAAGGCATTCATTGCAATTCTAACTAACCAATACAGTAAGAATGTTGCTTTTTGCCTTTCTTTTTCCTGGAAGACCTTTATGGTAGATTGGACAGAGGCAGCAAGAGCCTACGATTTGAAGTCCTAATGGACCTGCCCGATGGCTTTGGTGCTTTTCTTGTGTCTAGAGTGGGAGGTTGGGGTTGCTTGTGCATGTCACAGTTCAGCATGTGGCTGCATTGCTGCTTTTCATTTGGGGGGTGCTTTGTGTTATTATTCCCTGTTCCCCTTCTGCCTTAAATCAAAGAAGGATGCACTGTAACACTCCCTTGTACTAACTGTTCAGAAGTGGAGCTCTGTGTACGCGTTTGTGCAGGTCTGTCTCGAGACTTTATTTCATTTATCCTTAGTTCATGTTGTTTGCCAAAAAAATGCTCATAGAGATTCTGTAACCTGTGTCAGTGTCTTGTCACGTGTCATGTTCCTCCTGTGCAAAGTGGTTTGCTGGGTTTTTTATGTAGTTTTAATTAAATTAACCTTAATTGAGTATAGATGTGAAAGTCTATTTGAGTAGAGACACTATGGTGTACATGCAAAGGCTCAGAGAACGGGTTAACAGCCTTGTAAAAGCAGCAAGGACCACGGGTGAGTCTGAAAGGCCAAACCAAGTGCTAGAGAAAAGGCAGAGTTAACCGTCTCCATTGTCCTGCAGAAAGGAGCAAATGTGGGGCACAAATCATCAATAGTCTCATCCATGTTCGGTCCTAGCAGGGGACTAGAACGTTAAACAGAGGAGAGGGCACGCTCACTACGTACCTGCTCGAGAGGGCAAAGGGGAGCAGGTAAAGTGAAGGTCCCTTGGGTAGCTGCAGTTGGCAGCAAGAAAAACTAGCATCATGTGAACAGAGGAGTACTTCAAAGAAAAAAAAGGACAAAAGGAGAAATGGCAGTGGGTAGATGAAATTGTTTTTCAGAAAGAACAAAATGTTTCCCTTGTAAAGAGATAAAACGTGTGCATGTTTGTTTCTGTGTAAGCAAGGGGATGTGTTCAGGGCTGGCAAGGGTCCCGCAGAGATGCACAAAGCTGAGGTCAGACCAGGCCCATGGTCTTTTCTGCCAAACGCTGCTCTTCTGGGTCTGCAGCTGCTTCTCAGTCACAGAGCTGCTTCCCAACCTTGTAGCTTTCAAGAATGAGCAACCACACAGAGTTAAAAAAACAATAAAAATACTTCACTGAGTCTGGGTAAAGGCAGCAGTTCCTGTAGAATTGCTCCTCTACCTGTTTCATACCTTTTACTGCTGACTTAGTTTGCAAGTTATTTAAATGCGATATTTCGAGCTGAAAAGTCCTAATTTATAGTAGGAGTTAGATAGTGTAAAGATGCCTTTAGAACTGGGAGACTGACCATTTGCATTTATATTTTTTAAAAAGGAGAGGTAGTGTTTGGGGTTTTTGGTGTTTTTTCCCTTAAAAATCATTGTGTACGTGAGGCATGGGCTAAATACTAAATTTGTAATAGGCTGGAAATTGTTCAGTAGGGAAAATAGTAAAGAGTTTTATGCATGATTTGTTTTTAATAATGCTTTTTGGCTCAGGTAAGTGATGTGAAGGGACAGATGGCAGAGTGCATGCCTGTTCGTGCTCGATATGCAGAAGAGTCAAGTTAGTTACAGTCACATAGACACCGTGTGTGCTGAGTAAAGCAACTCACGTATTCCTTTCCCAAGTTCTGCTTCGAAGTGCATCAAACGTGGGGCCTAAATTAGCTGTTCGGAATGGGTAAGCGCAAAACTGTTGTGCCTGTTTCCTAAACCGGCTTGAAGCAGATTCCAGCATTTGGAACATTTCATTAGTCTTTTTGTTGTCCAGTGTGGGAATGAATGCCCTTAATTTTAGGGCTTCCTTCAAGCAGTGCTGCCAAGTGTTTTTTCTTGAAAACATGTTTGTTAAATACAGCCCTTTATAGTGCCCTTGAAATATTTCTGATCATCTTGCGAAACTCCTGAAAAGTATGAAACAAAATCTTAAATTCCAGTGTTGCATTTGCACTGCTAGCTTACTGCCTAATTACTGTCACATTTCATTAATTTCTTCTTTCCTCTGCTTAGTGCCTGGTTATCTGGATACGAAAGCCCTGTGGTATCTCGCATTAACACCAGGATACAGGACCTAACAGGACTGGATGTCTCCACAGCAGAGGAGCTACAGGTAAAGTGTTAGGACGCATTTGGGGGTTAATGTCACTTGGCATCACTGTGCTCGCTTAGGCAGGGTCGGTGAGGTGGCCACAACAAGCTCATTCAGCACAGGGCAGCTCATTTGGGGGCTGGTTTGATTGAAGGCCATGGAAGGAATGAGTGAGTGTTCTACTGGGAGGAAGAAATAAAGTTATCTGTGCAGGCCAAGGCTTATTTAAGTGCGAAATGGCTTTCTGTTGCAGAAGGGGAACACTCATAACTGAGATGGTTGCTGTTGATTGAAGTGGATGTGTGATGCTGTTTTATTTCTAGTACTAAGTTTCATTGCTGCAGGGTCAGACTTTGTGGTGACAGTGAAAAGTTTGGCTCGACTGATTCTTAAGCAAAGGGGGGTCAGAATGGGTATTGAGGTTTTCTATCCCCTCCTTGGTCCTAGAAGGCCAGCAGTGTGCTAGCATCTGTAACGTGGGGGAAGGCAGAATCTCATTGACTGAATTTTAAGTACATGCTTTTCTTCGTTCACTTGAGGCTTTCAAGTGAGAGCTGCTGCTCTGATTCTGAGGAAGCGTTTGTACCTAGAGATCAGGACACCAGAAAGTGGTTCCTGGAAGCTGTTGTGCTGCTTTGCTACTCTGTTGGGGCTCCTGATGATAAAACCCCCAGCATCTGGTTGAAAATTGAGGTTATGAATACGAAGAAAAGATTAAGAAAAAATAAATAGGCAACAAGGACAGTGGATTCTGGAGACCTGTAGCTTCCCAGGGCTTCATTTTTAAAACTTCATCTGTTGAAAGGTTGTAGGCAAATTCTTGTCTGGGTAAAATACTGCTTTACTAGATTTATGCTTCTCCTTCCACCGTAGGTAGCCAACTACGGAGTAGGAGGCCAGTATGAGCCTCATTTTGACTTTGGAAGGGTAAGTCCTGTTTTCTGTCTCCACCTCTTTCTTCTTCACGAGTGCTGTGTTTCTCTTTTTCAGGTGGCAAATTATGGAGTGGGAGGACAGTATGAACCCCACTTTGACTTTGCACGGGCAAGTAAAGAGATGGAGGAGTCACCTGGTGAAGCCTGGGCCTCTTGGCTCTGGCACAATTTGTATTCTTCAATATGTATTAAATTTTGTAGCTCTTCTAGCTTTTCTAATCCCTGTTAGTGGAGAAAGCCCTCTAAACCACCAGCTGAACTGATAAACCTTTTGGGCATTACAGAGCAACGAGGTTTTTCATCAAAAACATAATTAAAGAATTCATCTAAGGAGGCAACAGGTAGCTCTTAACAGAGCAAAGGGCTTTAGCTTTATTCTGAATCTGAGGAAATGTTTAAAAACGTTATAGCCAGGGCACTGGCCATGTAAAGCCACTTCTGTCAAATCACTGGAGGATTTACAGTTACGCTGCAGCAAAACTGATGCTGCTGAAGACATTTTGAAAAGAGAAGTGTGCTGTTCATGTAGTTCATGTGAGGATTGCTAGCAGACTCCTAACTCGAGGAAAACACCTACCATCTTATCTTGCCACTCCCAATTTTTTTTGAGTTGATTTAAGCTCCCAACCTGTTTCTATTCCAGCTTGAATTGCGTGGACTGCTGGAAGTGATGCCACTGAATTCAGTTGGTTATTTATTGGGCATACTATTTGTGATTAACACCTTCAAATTAACCTAATGCTGTGAATCCAAGACACCAACTGTTAATCAGAATCTCTGCTCTGTAAGCACTTGCTGAAAGGCATTGCAAACAATTAACAGGTCTTGTTTGGAAATGCATGAGTTAATTTCTGGAGTAATGATTGCTGAAATTTTAGAGCAGGCAAATAAGGGTCACAGGGGGTGGGTTTTAACTGAAAATGGAGGTGAAGCAGATGTTGGTATCTAACCCATCAAAATGAGGGTTGCTTCTTGTAAGTGAGGTGATAAAAGCCTTTGGTTACTCTGTGGCTCTCTGGGCTAGTTAGTTAGTAAGTTAGCCTGTTATGCTCCTGAGTGCTGAGGTGCACTTGGCTTCTGTCCTTTTTCCCATCTGCAATCATAGAATCATACGATATTTTGGGTTGGAAGAGACCTTAAAGATTATCCAGTTCGACCCCCCTGCCCTGGGCAGGGACACCTCCCACGGGATCAGGGGCTCCAAGCCCCATCCAGCCTGGCCTTGAACCCCTCCAGGGATGGGGCAGCCACAGCTTCCCTGGGCAGCCTGGGCCAGGGCCTCCCTGTTCTCACGGTGAAGAAATTCCTCCTTATGTCTGGTCTAAGATGTAGGCAAATTATATTCCAGTAGGAGGTGGGAAAAGCCAGAGTAGGAAAGGAGCTGAGGGCTGCCCCTGCAGCACAGTGTGGCTGCAGAAGAGGGAACCGGTGAGTGTAATGAAATAAATTGTGGCTGTGAAGAGGATTTATACTCATTTTTAGGCAGTACAGATGTTCTTTCCCGTTACCAGTTTGGGCTTATGCCTTCCCCGTCCTGCAGAATTTTCAAATGCCTCATTTGTTTAAATTAATACATACACTCATGTTGCCTTCTCCCCTCCTTCCAGACAGAGGGACTGAATCAATTCTTCACTGCTGCCTCTGCAGCTCTGTCTCATTGGCTCCTCTCAATAATCAAAATAAAATGCTTATTAAATCTGCTTGCTTTTATTCACAGAAAGACGAACCAGATGCTTTTAAGGAATTGGGAACAGGCAACCGAATTGCTACCTGGTTGTTTTATGTAAGTGATAGATTTGTCGTGTGCTAGTGCCAAAAATATATCTGTGCTGTTGAATTCGATTCCATTATGGGTTTTTTTGCTGGTGACTTGCAAATGAAGGCAGCTACTGATTTAACAGTAATACACAAAGTGTAAGTAATGGGCTTCCCCATGTGTTTGAGGGGAGATTTCCTCAAAGGTGAGCAGCACCGTAAGTTCCTTGTCTGTGTGTTTGATGTTTGTGTGGGGAGAAGGCTGGTGGTAGCACTTGGAACAGGGTGGGAGGGTCTCAGCTGTACGTAAGGCTCTGTCACAGCCTCTTACCCCTCGTTGGGAGGCAGGAATCGAATTCTTCAGTGAGTTAACTCTGTTTGACTGATCCCTGTGCCTTTCCTCTCAGATGAGCGACGTGTCGGCCGGGGGAGCCACCGTCTTTCCTGAGGTGGGAGCCAGCGTTTGGCCCAAAAAGGTGAGCAGATTCCATGTGGTGAGCCACTCCCTTCCCTGCATGTTTGGAAATAGAGCATAGGAGGAGCGTCTGAAGGTTTACTGTGCATTCCCGCAGGGAAAGTGAGAGCAGAAGGCACCCAGGAGTGAGGAAACGGAGGTGGTACTGGTCAGTCCAGGGGCCTTAGATCTTCTGCACAGTTATATTTGGGCTTCCCTGCTTCTAACACATAGGATTTGCAGAACATCACAGTACTGCAAAGCACATTTTGAAAATACTGAGATCTGTAGGTAGCTTCAGTCTTGAGGTATCTATAGGGAATCCTCCTTGAAATAGTGTGTTCCTGTGACACTTTTCTCTTAGAAGGGTCACAAATAGGGTCATTCTTTGTTGTCTGGCTGCTGCTCACTTTTAGTAATTCTGCTTTTTAAAGCTTGTCAGAGTTAAATGCAACTGGCTTACGGTTTTAAAGGGATTAATAGCCAAGTATATATAATGGTAGAATGAGTCCAAGGAGGGTCACTACTTGGGAAAGCAGGTGTTTGAATATGGGAGCTTGAAATAAGTACACACACCTCTGCCTCATCCTTAACTAAGGTGCTGTGAAAGTGTGAAATGCATGAAGTGAAATGCTGAGGGTTCCTCTGCCATTTCCAGGGAACAGCCGTATTCTGGTACAATCTTTTTCCAAGCGGAGAAGGAGATTACAGCACGCGGCACGCGGCCTGCCCAGTGCTAGTTGGAAACAAGTGGGGTAAGTGCCCCTCGCGCTGTTCTCACTGCCAGTGACCTGAGCTCTGGGGCTGTGCTGGGGCTTGCGTTGGTTTTGTTTTACCTCTGGACTTCACAGGGGAATAAAATGAAATTAAGCCATTTACAAAGAAATCTACTTTATAGCTATTCTACTAAATCTCTCTGTAGATATTGTTTTATATATTACATAAAGTAGCATGTTTTATTACGTCTATAAACCCATGTCATAATATATCTAATAGTCTTTTGTAGTTTAGCAGTTATTGGAGGGGTTTTTTTTACTCCTCTTGGATTTATTACACTGACTTCACGTGTGTGTTTATTGAAGTACTTCAGAAAATTCAGACAATTGGTGCTTAACTTAAAGCTGCATATATTTAGCTGAAATAGGAGCATGAGCTAACCATGTGCAGTGATCAAACACCTTTATTTCTTTGCAGTATCCAATAAATGGCTCCACGAGCGGGGACAGGAATTCCGAAGGCCGTGCACTTTATCAGAGTTGGAGTGACGCAGACTCTCGTCCTTTGTCTCTTCTGTATTCAGTTTGAGTATAATGCACACATCTCCTACAGTTTACAATGACTAACACTCCACTACAGGTTCAACCTTCAGCTGCACCAGTGTTTCATCTGTGGACAAAACCAAATGTGCTTTTAGTTCCCTTAAAAAAAAAAAAAGTCCCCTTAAGGTTTTGTGAACCAGATACGGTCTGAGTGCTACAGAAAAAAAAAAAAGGGACAAAATACAGACCAGGGCCACAACTCACAGTGGTGTGTGTGGTGTTCCCTTCACCGTTGCCCCTCTGACCTGCATGGAAAGCCAGTGGTGGTTGGCTTGGAGTCCTCACAACAGTCCATCTGCTAAGGGGGGGGTGTGATGAAACGGAAGGGCTCCTTTCTGAGGAAGGCGGAATTAAAACCATTCATTTTCTGTTGTTTCCAGACATTTGACTCTGCTTTTCTAGAGTGCCTGACCACTCCTGGTAAGACCTGTGGGCATGGTTTGTGTTTCTCTGGCGACAGGTTATTATCATATTTTAGCCTGGTTTTCCAGTTCCACAAAAGCCCCGGATTTTAAACTGTCTTCCTTCTTAGTGTTTCGGGGGAATCTGTCTCAGCCTTGAGCGTGTGAGCCAGCACTTATGTGTGTGTAGATGAGGTGGCTTTGGATGTGTTGGTGTCAGATGTGTGCTTGCATCAGAGCAGCCTGACAACACCTGCAGCCCATCTCCCCTCCACTTTATTCTTTAATGTTTGTCCACATAAACAAATGCTGCTTTTACTCTGTCTTAGTTGTCAGCTCTTAGATCTGTTCCTTGGGCAGTGGGGATGGCCATGTTACTGTCTTCATTAATCAAGATAATTGTGCCTTAGGATACTGCTGGAATTTCAAATTGGTGACAAGACTTCAGGTGATGAGGTAACACACAGTCCTTGCAGGATGCTCTCCACCCTCATCCTCATGGCCTGTTTATAATCCTGTATCATTTAGAGATGCTCTTTATTTTGCAAGTGTGTTTTCAGCTGCAGTGTGAGGGCGGCAGCCGTGACCTGCCTCTAGTCAGGGGCAGCTGGTCACACAGATGCCAGAGGAGAAGGTGCCTGCAGTGAGGGTTTGGTGCTGCTCTCCTTGCAGAGTTACTGTGAGCGAGGTGCTGGGAAGGGGCCTCCTCCCAAGGCTCTGGTGGCTTTCTTGTAGCCAGGGCTGCAGCCATTCTCATTCGTGCCACCCATACAGAAGAGTCCCCAGAGCCAGCACTGCCTGTGCTGGATGAACTCGCTCACAGTGACTCAAGGACCTTAGGTCATGATGGGTCGTACTTACACTAAGATGAAGCTAAAACCTCTGAGGGAGATGAGCCTGTGGCTGCTGTAGCTGCTTGTCCCATTGCTGCAGGAGCAGCCCTGTCCCAGCTCAGTGCAGGAGAGGCTGCAGCCGCGTGTGCTTTCCTGCACGGCTTCTCTTGCACATCAGGGTTTTTAGCAAAATGTCCTACATATTCCAGTAGCATAAGCACAAGTATCCAAATGAGCTGCACCAGACTCCACCTAACAAGTGTCATTTTTCTGGATGATGATTTTACTGATGTAGGGGGCAAGCCTGAAGTTTTCACCAAGGAAAAAAAAATCCAAGTTTCGTTAATTGGATTTTCTGCCTCAATGAAGTCTTGAAATTTGAGCCAAAACACAAAGCCAATTGTTAAATGTGTTAGAAATACCTCTGGAATACTCAGAATGCAGTTCAAAGTACTGTAGTTTGAGGAACTGCATTACTTTCAGAAGACACTTTAGAAGTCTTTGCTGGAAAGTGCATTGTTAAGTTTTTCTTGAGCTTGTTAGCAGTGGGACCTGTGGGACTGTTTATCCTCAGCCCTGCATTTCACCTGTGCTTCTGGCAGATGTGAAACAAAGTCCATCCAGCACTTAAATAAAATGAAAAATCAGAAATGGTTTTTGCAGTGCTCATTATTCAGAGTGGCTGGTATGCTAGAGCAGTACCTAAGTTAAGTGGACTCACCAAATAAATGATTAATGAAGCTCTAAGCTCTTAATCACTAAAATGTAATCATTAAAAACCCCAAACCTGAACCATTTCTGCTTACCTGAGCTTTCTGCCTTTTGCCCAGTGTCACTTATCTCCATCCCTAGTGATAGGTTTTCTCTTTTCCATCTTTTTTACTTAAGCTCCAAGCAAAGGTGACTGTGGCTGTAGGTAAGTCCTGCCCCTTCCCTGCAAGGAAAAGAACACAGTGAGCAAGGAGCTGTTAGGGGTCTTACCTTTGGGGCATTTATTTCTTTTGGTAGCTCCAAGGCCTCTCTAAATGCTTTTAGGAAGGTCGAGACACGGTTAACAAGCACAAGAAGACATCAAGGCCTTGCCCCTAGGGACAGGTTGAGAAAAGAGCACCGGGCTTTGCTCTAACAGAGAAGCTCTTTTCTCTAAAGCAGGCAGAGGAATGATAGCACTAAAATAATTAGATACTAAAGTAGTTAAAACCTAAAAATTGTGGAATTAATGTAAAGTAACAGAGAAATCCTGAATAAAGTGTCAGTGGCTGCTGTGGGTACTGCCATGGGGGAGGAAAAGACTGGTCTGAAGGGCTGAAAACAAGGAGAAATCAGTTTGGTTCTATTAAGGACTGAGGTTGGCATTTCCCTCCCCTCAGCTGAATTGCTGCCTTGGGAGGGGCTGCTGAGCCCTCCCCTCCCAACTGGTGCTGCCCCTGCTAGAAGAGAACCGTCTTCAAGAGGTGTTGCTGGGGGAGGAAAAGGGTCTGGTGCAGTCAACTCCCTGACCTGCAGTTCTTCAGGGAAGAAAAAGAGTTTGTCTTTTGACGCAAAGTTTCACTTAGTTTTAAAAATGAAAAAAACCACAAACCAAAACCCATGAATCAGAAGAGAAAGGATAAACTTAGGTTCTCAAACAGCAGATAGTCCCTATCTCCTCTTTCCCGGCTCCGGCAGTGTCTCCCAAACCGTGTGGGGCTGTGCTGCTGCCTTCCCCTGCAGGTCTCCCAGGGCTGTTGGAGGGAGAGCTTGGCTCCCGTGGGAAGCTAGTTTTGGATTTAAAGCTGATTGAAAACTGTTTGGCTCTGTGACTGACAACTGAAAAACTGCCTTACTGTTACAGGTTTTGTAATGACGTTTTTAATGTTAAGAACATGGGCTTAAAATAAAAGCCACTGCTGTTAGCAGTGAGAAACCCTCCACAGCATCCTCTGCTGGTCTGTAGCTGTTGTAAAGCTGCTCACGCAGCTTCTCCCTGAGTGTTTGGAAAGGAAGCTCCTTTGTGTCCTTCCAAGGGTGCACGAGCTGCTTGTACCAGCAACTGTGATTAAACACCACATGTCTGGGTGGGCCAGTCCCATCCCCAAACCGGGACCTGCAGCTTCCCACAAACCTGTGACTTGACTTGGGTTTTGGTGCCAGCGATTCCTCTCAGAGTCACTTGTTTAACTTGGCAAAATCAGCATTACGCAAAAGCCACCTACCATCAGCCTTCCGGAGTCCCCTCCGAGGGACTCACAGATGTCATTGATCTCACAGCTGGAGCAGACGTGCCAAGGGATGGCCCCACGTCCGGTGCTTCTGAACCCAAACCACTCCTGCTTGCTGGACTGTGTCCAGAGAACAACGGTCTTTTCCAGCCAAGTCTTGTAAGGCCCAGCAAAACCTCCATCCACACCAGAGCAGGACCCAGCGTTCTCTGCCACCCATCTCTGTCCTGGGCACGCTGCTCTGGCCATGCAGGTGTGGAAAAGTCCCTTCACACTGTGCCAGCCCCGCGAGCACCCACCCCTGCAGCAGTCAGGCTGGGTGGGTGTCTCATCTCACCCCGTTACGTGCCCAGGAGGCCTGGGAAAAGGTGAGGGGTGCTCCTCAGTCTGCTCCTGAGCTATTGCTTCCCCTGCCTGAGCAGCAGACACGGTGGACAAAGGGATACTCTTTGTATCGTATCCCAACAGGCTGGAAGAGAGAGAGAGAGAGAGAGAGAGAGAGAGAGAGCGCGCGCACTAAAGTCTCATAGCTGCCCCATAGCCTGGGCGGACAGAGCCCCTCCAGTGCCCCAGAGCTGAGCTGTGGTGCTGCAGGGCTCAGCCAGCTCCAGCAAGATGGCGCAAACATCAACTCTATTTGTTTGTTGTTTGTTTGTTTTTTTTTTTTTTCTGTGACATGAACTTGGTCCAAATATTCGTGGTGCACTTTGCACTTTGCTGGTGGTGACCTCATGTGGGCTCCCTCACAGTGAGTAAAGTCCAGGGGAGGGAGGACTCGCCGCCTAGTCCCAGCAGGTTGCTCCCACTCCTCCTGCCTGCACCTCTGCTGGACACGGGCTCCAGGGCCTCCTCTGGACTGCAGCAATGCGGCTGCTGCTTGAGGCCGCAGTGCTGTGCCTGGCCCTAGGCTTCGGGCAGTGCTCCGAGGAAACACCGGAGAACACCGGCCACCCCGTGCCACAGGCAGAGTCGTCATACGCAGACTGGGGCATTGAGGCCATCCGGGATGGCTTTGAAACCGTCAATGGCTACTTTGACTCCTTCTTGGAACTGTTAGGGGGGAAGAATGGTGTTTGCCAGTACAGGTGTCGATACGGTAAGTGACCTCGCTCCTGCTACCCCTCTCTCCCTGCCCTTCCTGCCTTGTGCAGAAACTCGCGGCTCTGTCCGTCCCCAAGCTCCTGTCTGTGACCCGAGCCATGCAGGGAGTCACAGCTTCTCTGCCAGGGCCAGCACCGTGACACCAAACCCTCATCGCTCCCTCTCACCAAGAACAGGCTGATCTTCCAGCCCCTGTGCTGTGTGCCAGGGCCTGAGAGGACACAGATGTTCCAGGAGGGATTATAAGTAACTAGGCTGCCCCAGTGCCTGCAGAGAAGGATCGGGGGGAGCAGAGAGGCCCCGGAGGGAGGACAAGCAGAGCTGACTCAGAAGGGGTTGGTAGCGTTGCTGTGGCCCTAATCTCAGCAACCTTCGGAGTGTCACTGCTCAGCAGTGCTGAGTTGGCCAATACCTGGGCTGGAGGAGGGGAGATAACAGGGAGCTCAACGAGACCTGATGTCACCACAGAGAAACCTTTACTACTCCAGGCAGAATGAGGCACCTCCTGCTTGCCTTGGACTTTAGAGTGATGAACCAAAAAGGAAGCGTTTGGTTTGTCCTCGAGGCAGGAAAAGGCAGGGACAATGCGGGGAGCGCGGGCAGGAGGAGGGCAGGCAGGGGGGGGTCCGCAGAGGTGCAGATGCCTGCGGTGCAGGTTTGTGGGTGCTGGGCAGAAGCACAGGCAGAACTGGTCATCAACAGCAAACCCATCGAAACAATGTTGTTTGGGAACAGCAGGTTTCCTACACACTGCATCTGTCCCCCAAGCCCCTGCAACTGTCCCCACGTCAGGAACTGTCCTGTGACACCTCAGCCTTCCTGTCCACAACTCCCCAGCAGCCCACGGGGTTGTCTGTGATGCTCCCCAACAGATGCAGCCTTCCCAAGCCAGCGGCAAGCGCACTGGGAGGAAAACAGATCCTGTCAGGGAGCCAAAGTGCGGCCACAAGGAGAGCTTAAAATCAGCCTTGCACTCACTGGGGTTTGTTTGGTTTTTTTTAAAATAACGTGTATATATCTGTCCTCCTGCTCCTGCCAGTGCTGCTCCCCAGACCCCATACAAACAGCAAAGAGGGAGCAGCGTCAGACATCTCAGCCCTGCAGGGAGTCAGGCACCTCAGCCTTCCACCCCAGCCCCACAGCCCTGGAGGCAGCCAAGAATCCGAGCCCCCATCACCTCTGAGGAGGCCCACGGCTGCTCCATGGGTCAATCCTCACAGTGCCTGGAGGAGGAGACCTCCCCACAGCACATGGGATGAGGCTGTTTGCCCATCAGGCAGCTCCATGCTCTGCAGGACAGACTCCCTTGAGCTGCACAAGGTGCTCTGAATCCTTCTTACACAGCGACTGCAGAACACCTGAGGCAAGGTTTGGGAAGGTTGATGTTCAGAGGTTGTTTAAGGGGGTCTTGGGACTCACCAAGTCCTGGAGACGTCATTGCTCTTGGTCACATCCCAAGGCTGTCGTGGTTCCTGTCCCTGCTGCCTTCAGCCCTGTGCTCTGGGCAGGGGGAAGAGCATCTCCACAAAGTGGTGCCCGTCTGCTCCCTCAAAGCATCCTGCGTTTCCTAGAACAGAAAATAAGCACATCTTTAGCCCTGTTCTTGTCCTCTGCTGGACAACTCATTAATCACTGGCTGAAGGAGGAAACTATCAAAATGCTGCCCACGTGCCCCCAAGAGCCTTTCCGGATCCTTCCAGGGCTGTATGTCCCTTACAGACTACAAGTGGAGGGGGATGCAGGGACAATCCTAAACCAGGGAATGAACACAAACCATCTTTACCGTTTTGCTGCTGAATCAGGGCCTGACTGCTTTTTTTTCCCAAGTTTAGAAAGCATCAATTTATGCTTCCTACTTTCCTTCATTTCAGCCAAGGGATGCTGATAATAGCTTATTTTTCCACGATAAAGGTCAGGGCTCTGTGATGGCCACATCCATCTTCAGCTGAGCACGAAGCACTTGGCTGCACTGGCTCTAAGTCTCTCCTGATTTTTCAGCAGCGAGTGAGGTCTGCAAACAACTTGATGGATTATTCTCTTAAATCAGGGCCCGAGGCATTTGCCAGCAAATATCTCCTCCTTACAAAGTCTCTCTGGGCACCTCGGGGTTGGGGCAAACAGCCTCATCTGGGAGTAAATCCCTTCCTTCGGCTCTCTGGCTGGGTGGGGCTTCAATGCTTTGTCCAGCATTGGTTCTGAGGAGCTTCGGAGGAGGAAGCACATCCAGGCAGTGAAAACAGAGCCTTCAAGGTCAGGATTTCTAGCAAGGTGCTAAAAGGCTGTGGTTTAAGTACGGGACACAAGCACCCAAAGCCTGCTCGCCTCACACTAAATAGCAAGGAGCTCCGAGACCATTTATTCACCCAGCAACACATCCGCCTCCCCCTGCCAGAGTACCAGCTCTGCAGTGTCTGAGCGGCTCCTGCAGTGCCAGCTGGATCTATTCCAGCCCCTTGGCACAGCTACAACAGCCTGGAGATATTAACATGCACCAGGGAAATCCACTTCCCATTAGAAACTCGGCCTCAGTTCTCCTCTAAGGCCATGACAAGGCAGTGCCCTGAAATACATCTTCCCCACAAGAGGCCTCAGCACTGGCTCTCGGGATGCTGCTGGACAGGTGCTGCCACCTCTCCCCAGTCCTGCAGCAACCACACAGGCACTACAGGCCCCAGGGGAACAGCCAGGGAAAGCCACCAGCTCCTTCCACGCCTGTCAGGATGGGCAATAAATGAAAACCAGGGCTCGGAGCAGATCCTCATGGCAAGTCGGCAACACCTATTGTTTCCGCTTTGCCTTTGTTTTCCTGTTAGCTAGAAAAAGACATGTGGGAGAGAGGTTAGCTGTGGTGTCTTGGACTTTATCTTGTTGAAGTAGAGTCCACAAAGGCTGCTCTACAAATGATTAAGCTTTGTTTTTCAGAGAGGAGAGGGGCAGCTTCCTACAAGGGCTCATCTAGAAGGCAGTTCAATGTTTTGTTGGTCACTGCAATTCTCATACAATTTTTTTTCCCTCAGGACAGCTTTCTAAGACATTATAACAGCTGTAACTTCAGCTTAATGAGAGATTTTCTCTGGAAACTCAGTTATCTCCCTACCCCCAGTCTCACTCTACTCTGACTTTCCCCTCTTACCCCATTCATTGACAAAATGCTGCAGGAACAGAATTTACTGTCAATGTTACCAGCAAGTCATTAAAATTTGACCCCAACCTGCAAAATCCACCTTGGATTTTGAACTTCCCTCTGTTCAGTTCAGGAACATTTGAATTCCGAGTCCCAGTTCTCATCTCCTTCCAAAGGAGCAACAAGTGTAAACTGCACCGAGCGCAGGGTCAGCCTCCTGCTTGGCTTCAGCTTGGTGCCTACTGCAGGTTTGGGGAAAATTGGGAATTGGTATCTCACAGCTGGACAGGATTCCCGTTAGTTGTTTATTTGTTGCAAATCTGTTGTTTAAACAAAACCACTCTGGCAACTTTTAATTTAGAAGTTGCTGAGAACATTCCTATGAAAGATTTATTGAGGCCCCTGGCTGTGAGGGCTCAGGAACGCAGCAGGTTTGTGGCCATATCAGCCCCTCGTACTTGTCAGAAAAAAAGAAAAAAAGGGTCTTAAATGATTATCAGCATCGACAAGGAGAAAACAGTGGAAATGGATTTTAAAAGAACCCAACCCTGCCTGAAGGATTAAATCAGATCTGTCTTATGTCTATATGAATTCTCCAGCAGTGCTTAAGGAAGCATAAATTTAACCCCAGAGACAATGGATTTAGAGGGGCTGAGCTCACTTGTTGGAGCACTCGCACAGCATACAGAGCTCTCCAGAGCAAAATGACTAACGCCTCCCTCTCCATTTGACATCCCTGTCACACGCCTGTCTGGGGCAGAAACCGAACAAGCCCTGATGACACATCAAGGGGCAGCAGAGAGAAACCTGACTGCGTGAGGGGCAGTCTCTGTGACTTCTCCAAACCTGATTAGACGTAATTGCTGCTGAAGCTACTGTTAGCTGATCGTCTGCTGGACTCTTCCTACACTGGGGTTCAACAGGGGAATTTCTTACCCCCTCTGAGCATGCTAAGAAGCACAGGAAGGGAGGGCAGTGAAAAAAGGGACAGAGACTATTTGTGAAACATGGCAGTGCGTCACCACACAGAGAAAATAGAGCAAGATGACCAAGCAGAATCAGACATGCCATGTTGCCGAGATCTACAGCTCATCATGCTCTGAGAGTGAACTGAGGATGGAAAGAAATTCCCCTGGTGACCTAGCAGTTTAGCTAGTAGCTTACCCGAGGAGTTAAAAACACAACCGAGTGGCCACAGCTGTGCAGAGCTCTCAGAAAGCAGGTGGAAAAGCTCATAGGAGAGCTGGGAGGTCCGAGGCACTAGCTCCACCATAGAAGGCTGCTCAGCTGTGAAACCTCAGGGTGTAAAGAGGGATTTGCTCATTTTTAAGAGCTGGAGGGAGCCCCAGACCTAGGGACTGGACTCAGACCAGTTGAAACATTTGAGAATTGCTGGGGACCAAGTTCACACACCACACAGCACTCCAGCAGCCCTGCCAGGAGGTAGGAACTAAGGCTCTAGAGCACTGCCAGACCCGAGAGTGGTGTCTCAGCCAGCTCCAGGACCCCTGAAGAGGAAGGAACAAAGCGTTCGGGGTTGCAGACCAGAGCCAGGCTGCCTGACACTCCTTGCCTTTTGGTGCTCCTTTTGGGAAGATCAGCATTCCTAACATTTTTCCTTTCTTTCTCAGGGAAGGCTCCAATGCCGCGACCTCACTACAAACCCCAAGAACCCAACGGCTGTAGCTCCTATTTTCTGGGGCTCAAGGTACCCGAAAGTGTATGTACTGCCATGTGCACCACTCCCACAGGGAGCTCTGATAAGGGGAACCAGAGAGTAATAACATGGGTGAGAGAGAAGTCTTAACTGTCAGGCAGGCAGCATTAAGGGTTCAGCTGCTGGCACAGAATCACGCAGACAGGAGCTGCCTTAAGCAGGTCTGGCTGCTGCTCTGGCTGTCTCAGTAGGTACCAAAAGAATGAATTTCCTGAGCAGGTTTGCCCCAGAAGAAGAGAGAGGTGTGCCTGTCCAGGCAGAGCACTGGTGTAGAGAAAACCATTTTTATCAAGGCCCTAATGAGTCCCGTGCCCTTGCAACAGGACAGGGAACACATTCACCACTGGGCAGCTCAGCGCTGCAGCACAACGGGAGAAGAGCAGTACTTGAAGGCATTTTTGCTGTCGGGCCCTTCGTTCCCTGCCCCCTGCCAAGCACTGAAACAAACCTGCAGGCTTTAACACTGCACCCACTCATTATTTAAGAGGCAATTAATGAAATCATACTGGAATCACCAGGAAAAGCATTCCCAGAGGCTTCAGGAGCAGGAATTACTATTTAGCTCGTGCATTACTGCTGCACACGGAGGCTGCAGCAATTAGGCAGATTCCTGCCCTGGAAACCCCTCCCTTTACAGCCCATTTTTTATGTTAGATTGTAGTTCTTTAAACCACATTTCATTCCAAACCTTGTGGGCATTTCTGCGGCATCTCCTCCCTTTGCAAGCAGTCACGAGTGCTGAGAGCAATGAAGAAAGAGATTCATCTCCTAAATATTGCATGAGGAAGGCCAAAAAGAGGAAGAATTTATGGAAGCTAATGAGGGCAGCCCCCCCAGGAGCCCCAAAACCTCCCAGGTGATTAGCCAAGATTGTTGTTTACCTCCAAGCAAGCAGAACTCCCCTGTCCAAGCTTTTATCTGACCTTGACCTTGCAGGCAGATCTGTAAGAAAAAAGGCATTAATGACACTTAGAGCAGATTTACTGGAAGCAGGACTTGTCAGGGGGAGGAAAACAAAGAGCAAAGGGGTCTTTGCCACTGCTGGTAAAGCTCTACACTGAGTTCTGACAAACAACAACTAGCAAATAGTCACGGAGTGGCTCTTCTCCACCTCTCTACAGAACTCAGTCCCCTGTGTCAGACAGAGACGGGAATGTGGCCTGTCCTGGATGAAGCCTGCACTGCTGTTGCCACATTCTCTAATCAGGGAGAGAGAAGCACACTCTCCTTTCTGCTGCCCCAATTGCTGGGGACAGCTTCTGGAAAAGAAGCCATCTAGGCTCTGCAAACCTCACCCAGCTCCAGCTCTTTCAGCCCGAGGCCAGAAGGCAGCAAAGTGACACTTCTCTCCTCTCTTTCCACAGCTGGATTTGGGCATCCCTGCCATGACCAAGTGCTGCAACCAGCTGGACATTTGTTATGACACCTGTGGGGCCAACAAGTACCGCTGCGATGCCAAGTTCCGCTGGTGCCTTCACTCAATCTGCTCTGACCTCAAGCGCAGCCTTGGGTTCGTCTCCAAGGTGGAAGGTAGGCTGCCCGGCTCCTGTCCCCTGCACAGGGAAGAAGCAGTGGCAGGAGTGCAGGACACAGGCAGGGAGTGCAAAAAGTAGGCAGGGAGGCCTTTCCTTGCCAAAAGAAACACAAACCTGCAGTAAGGAGTAGCACTTCTGTCCTGTGCCTGTCACAGATGAGTCATTTATTTATTTATCTTTGGAAAAGATTACAAAACACATGTCGAAAGAAGGAAAAAAAACCAACCCAACTATAGAAGCAATTCCTTCAACCTTTGGATGCCCTCCCTGAGAGTTCAAACACCTTCATGGAAGATCAAAAAGCCTTCCAGAGCCCTTAAGCCATATACTGAAACCTGGACATGGCCAAGGATCAATAAAATTGGGAGAGCTGAGGACAGGGCTCTCCAGGATCTGGTTCACAGATAAGAGATGGCAAAGGCACCAGGGACACACCACAGTGTGGGTGGTGGCTGAGCTGTTGTGGGGGGATCCAGACTGCTCAGAGTCCCTGTCCTAACAAAACTCTGATGTTCCAGCAGCTCCAGATTCACCTTGGTTTTGTCTAATCTTAAAAGACTCAGTCTGCCAGTTTGAGAAGAGTTTTTTGGCAAAGGCCACGTATGTGCCTGTCCAACCATCCCTAGTAACCCCCAGTTGCAGGACACTGAACCAGTTCAAGATATTTACAGGAGCTCTGGTCTGAAAACCTGGTAGAGCCAGTGAGAACAGCCTATTCCCAAAGGCTGCTCCTCTAGCTCCTGGGGATGTACACAGAGCAAACACCTTTCCTTACTATTGAGGTGAGGTGCTGAGGGACATGGTTTAGTGTTTGATAGGAATGGTTGGACTCGATGATCCGACGGGTCTCTTCCAACCAGGTGATTCTATGATTCTATTAAAGACTGAGGCAAAGAAGGCATTAAGTACCTCAGCCTTGTCCCCTTCCCTTTACATCCAATAAAGACTGGATATTGTCCCTGGTCCTCCTTTCACTATTGATGTATTTATAGAGAGGTTTTTTATTATCTTGCACCAAATTGGCTAGTCTGATCTCTAGTCTGATCTCTATCTGGGCTCTAGCCCTCCTGATTTTTCCTCTGCACCATCTGGTTTCCTCCCTGTCCACCCAAGCCGCCTGTCCCTTCATCCAAAGTCCACAGACGTTCCTGTTCTTCTTGATGTCTCCCCAGACCTCCCTGGGACCCTTTCCACTGAGTCACCTAGAGCCTGGAGAAAGCAGGCAGGGGAAAAGCAGCTGCACTCCCTTCATCTGAGCACAACTCTCCCAAAGCCTCCTGACTCACGGTGGCCTCTCCAAGTGAACAGACTCCGAAAAGGAGAGCGAGGCAGTCGGAGAGCCTGAGATGGGAGGTGGCAGTTTCAAAGGCTTTCCCAAATCTATTACACGTACAGTAATTAGCATCAGTGCCCGTAAGCAACTCCTAAACGACCTGGTATTAGCCTATTTATTTATTGACAAGCGGTTTTGGCCTTGTTTTACAGGAAGAGAAGGGGCTACCAGTCAGGCAGATAGCATCAACAGCTCCACTGCTGCAACTGCAGTACCATTTCTCATGCTGGATGGCATTTTGTAACTGCCCCAGAGCAGATACGGTTGGTTATTAGAGGCTATAGGCAACTGCAGAGAGAGGGAGCTGGAAAAGACAGCGCTGTGGAGCTCTCTGGGGTATCTGCTTGGCAAACAGTGCTAGTTACAGTGTTCCAAATGTTCCATCAGCCAGAAAAGCCTGAGAGAGCCAAGAAAGGAGGTTGGCCTCAGAGTTAGTGCCAGATTGGTGCCACCCAGGGAGAAAGGAGCCTCCAGTTCATAGAAGGGCCATTCTCAGAGAGAAAAAGACAGCCCACGCTTCCAGCCGGGAATACCACCCAGTGCAGAGTGTGGTTCAGGCTAGGGCACTTCTACCCACACCTGACGTCCCCAAGTGCCTGCTACTTACCTGCCTGACCTTTCCCTTCTGCGCAGCCTGTGAATCCATCGCAGACACAGTGTTCAACACCGTCTGGACCCTGGGCTGCCGGCCCTTCATGAACAGCCAGAGGAGCGCCTGCATTTGCAGTGAGGAAGAACGAGATGAGTTGTGAAGAGCAGCAGCCGCCCTGGCTCCAGGAGCCTGCTGCAAGCATCCCCTCTCAGCTACAACCCTTCAGCACAGCGATTTCTATCAGCCCTCCGGCCTAGGACAGGATGGGGGGACCTACGTCAAACAACACACATCAAGTACAGCTTTGGGGCAGAGAACTGTGAGAGGGGAGGCAGCTGCGAGCACTGGGCAGGGACACCTGCTGCCTGCCAGACGCCGCTCAGCAGCCCCTTCCAAGTCCATCGGCCTGAGTGATCTGACACCAGTATTCTCTACAGACTGATCAGGAGAGGTGAGCAGGATGCAGTGCTAGTCATAACCAAGGCCTTCACTTGTTTGTTTGTCTAAGCCATATGTGTATTAGTTCCCTCTACCCCTTAACTCCCTGATTTGCAGTGCATTAGGCTTCTGCAGCCCCTGAAAATCCCAGTCCACGGACCCACTGTTTGTGTTTTTCCGCCACTGGTGACAGACTGAAGAGAGGGAATTTGCTTTCAGTACGTGGCTCACACCCATCCCTGACATATTCCGTCGTGTCATTGTGCAACCCAACAACCCTGTTTATTTAAATACTTGGTGGAGCGAAACCTGATTCAACATTCAGGGATTTGGTGAGCACGAGAAAGGCTTCAAGTGTCTGCGATACAGGCACAACTCGTGTCTGGGCAGCAGGGGACCAAACCCCATGGCGTGTGAGATGTGAAACCACAGCCGTCTCCCACAGCCTCGGTAAAGGAAGGTGCTTTTCTTTTGTGGTGTCACCCAGATCTATTTAGTTGTCTTCCTCCTGTATCATTTAACAACGCTGCTCCCTTAGGATTCCTTCTTATGCAAAATGGCTGGTACCCACCTCCATCTTCTGCACAAGGTAAAGAAGAGGCTCATCGTTGCCCTGGAGGAGATATTCCAAGTCCTGGAGGCCTCTCTGTCAGGTGCAGGGCTTACTCCTGCTGCCTCCGCGAGGCAGAGCCACGGCCAGCTGGGGAGATCAGCCGCCCTAGAGGGCATCCTTCCTACAACATGGTTAATACTTCCATCTGCTACCGGGAGCCTTTATTGCATGCGAAATTGTGATATAAGTGGTTTATGGAATTTCATTTATATGTAGTATTTGCAGTCGGCTTTCATCGGTGTTTCTCCTTGAAAAGAAGTGGCTACAGGCTGCGCAAGCCCTGCCACATCGATACCTCAGCAGCACCTGCAAATGAACTCATGGTTATGTTCTTCCATCTGCCTGAGAGAAGTTAAAGCTACCGCAGGGTGATTTGACAAGAACGGAAGTTTATGCTTGTGTTTAAATGCAGGCATGAAACTATAAATTATTTAAGCCCCATATTCCTGTTCTTGCCAGTCTCCTTTGCTTTATGGAGAACAGCAACGAGACGTTCAGTGCCCCAAACAGACTGAAGGAGGCCACACTGGTGCCGATACCAGGAAAATTAAGTGACAGCATGAGGGGTACTGGGCCGTTCTTCATTTAGGAGAACCTTAACTTACACCAATTAGATGCCACAACACTCATTCCCAGCTCTGCTAATGCCACTGGAGCACGAATACTGCATTGCTGAGGTTCACTGCAGTGCGTACCTATCAGAGAGCATGAGGCTGCACAAGCAATCTCATCCGCTGGCTAAGAAACATGTGCTTTTGGCTAAGGATAGGAAGGAAGCGTTCCTTGTTCCAGACAGTTCCTAAACTTTCTGTTTTGTTGGTGAAATGATGCCTGTTGCTGGTTTTCAATGTGAGTGTACTCTTATGATTAAAAGATAAAATAATAATTAAAAAAAGAAAATCTATCTTGTCTGTGCTCAATAGCCAACTGGTGGGCAAATGTCTTAAAGCATTTTATATTTCAGGTGGTTAGAGCCAGGCCACACAACTGGTGACAGGTGATGACACCAAAGTGTTCATAGAATCATAGAACAACCAGGTTGGAAGGGACCCATCGGATCATCGAGTCCAACCATTCCTATCAAATGTTTGTTCTGAACAAAATCTCTCTATCCACACACTGACGTTTTAGAGACACCACTAATATAAATCATTTCTTCAACCTTTCAGTCCAGTGGACTGAATATCCAGTATAAATCTCAGCTGAGGCATTCTGAAAATCCCCATCAGCAGCCCTACAAGGAAATTCTTGAACCTTCAAGCGGTGGCAGTTTCTCAAGAAATCACCAGATAATCCTGTGTAGGAGAAAAGCAGCCTATGAACTAGAGTAAAAACTCTGCATCCAAACCAAAAGCTGCATTCACACAGTCCAGCAAGGAGCCCTCCTTCTCACTCTCCCAGATTATTGAACTAAAATCCTGCACAGCAGAAAGGCTGCTTCATACGACTTAGTCAGGAAGACCCAAATAACATGTACAACAGCTGAAAAAGCCAGGAAATGAGCCTTTCCCTCCACCAATCCCCCCGTGTGCCTTTCACACCAGCAAAACACACCAGTTGCCTCTCTGGAAGGCGACAGCTACTTAATTTCATTTCACAGCTCCTTTTTTTTATCAAAACAAGTATGTTTAGCAGGGGCTGCCTGAACAAAGAAGTGACAACAAGAAATTTCCCAAGTGGTCCTAATGCAGCCATGAGTCGGCAGAAGCAGGAGACAGGCAGCAATGCAAGGAGGAGGCCTTTTCATTTCTTATTCTTTCACGTACAGTTAGATAACACGAGAAGTATCTTTCCACTTATACCTACTTATCATCATAGAAATATTTTCATTTATTCTCTCACACACGCACAGATATTCCCAAATTGGAAAAGCAGTCATGAAGCCATTTAGAAAAGTCATTACAATCCCAGCCTGTCAAACACCTGCTACTCATTTGAATCTCACTCATCAGGAGAAATAAATGTGTGACACGGAATATTGCTGAGGTGATTTTGTGGCTCCCTTCCACACGGACTCCTCGTCCATTTGAGTACAGCAACAAATTGCAGCCTCGGCAGCAATTTGGCTGCTTCCAACTGAAGTAGAAACCGGACAATGCAGACTGGGGGGTTCCAGCACACTCCCAGGCCCCAGGATAGAGCTTCACGCTGCGGAATTTCTTGCAGAAAACTTGATGAACCCACTGCGCTGCCACCACCAGGGGCAGGGATGGATCCTTCTTCTACATCCTCCAGCCTTGCCTCTCCTCCGCTGTCCTTCACCACTCCCTGTGCCTCCCTCCCTTCACCCTGCGCTTCCAGTCTGTCACCAAACTGCGCTCCTGCTCCTGATGAAGCCCAAAGGAGCCGAAGCTGATCATCCATTATGTTTCCTTTGGAAGAAGTTTGACGGCCCACGGGGATTCCTGACAAGCTCAATACAGAAAACAGCCACCATCACCAGCCCTTGTGTCTCCAACCAGCGCTAATAGCACAGCCTCTCAAACACAGCTGCCACCTCTCCTGTCACCAGGCTCCCCTGTAGCACCACCTGCCCGCAGGACAGGTTGCTATAAACACCTGATGTGTGCTCTCCTAACCCCTTTGTCAGACCCACGGTCTCTCTAGACCAGGATAATGCATTTCAGCTTTCAGAAGAAGCCTTGGCAGCAGCAGCTTTCCAGAGGTATTTATAGCAGTTTAATGGCCTTTCTCTTACAATCAAGGTGCTACAGCACTTACAAAGGGCACATCGCGAGAGGGGGAAAGAAGGGGGAGAAAAATAACCATACACTAAATACAAGAGGAAATACTGTTAGGTTGCATGCAATTATCAAAAGACACTAAAAAAAAATCAAGTCCTATTAAATACTTTTTACTGGTTAATAATAACATTTAAATGTGCCTGTGATACGCTTCAGCTCTAGCTGCCTTTAATGACAGCTGCTCTAGAGCTCTAAGGTACTTACATATTACAAGATACATACTTTTATGCTCTTTTTTCTTAACAGTCATCCAACATCTCAGCACATCCGAAAGCTTCAGCATCATTCACAGAACTGCACATGTTCACACTATTTGTATTTTCTGATGAAGGAACAGCTTGGATTTGTTTAGTCTAGGATGAAGAGTCCTTTATAGCCCACAGGCTGATGTAGGGAGAGACAATGCTGGATGAAGCCTCAGGCTTGCAGATCAGTGAGGCTTTGGGAAGAAACACAGGTGAAAAAGAACGTCCTACAGTCCGGGTCACACTCCGAGGGCTGCCTCGTGTGCCCAACATCCTGCACAAGCAATCACCACACGGTCAGGGAAAGAAGCCCTGAGGCTCAAGTGGGGCTTTACCAAACACCTCTCGCTCCTCAAACACCCATGAAAGAAGAAGGGAAGGTTGGTCCCAGGCAGAGATGCTGTTCCAGCAGGTGGGTGTTAGTCGTCAAACTCGATTCTGATGGGGCCGCCTGTCAGGATGTGGTTTGCCACGTGCCCAGACTCCTCCTCCTCCTTCTCCGTCGCAGCCGACCTGCGCGCCCGTCTCCGACAGCCCTGGGCACAGCGAGAGCTCTCGTCCAGGGCCCCACACACGAGGATGCGGCAGTGCAAGAACACCTCCTGCAAGGTGGGGAGACAGCAGGCCAGGTCAAGGCACAGCCCAGGGCATCGGACCGGCAGTGCTGCCAGCTCTCAGAGAGCACGAGCAACACCATCCTCGCAATACAGCCGTTTCCGTCCCCATCATGGTGGTTCAAATCCACTGTGGCCAAACCAGCCATTCCATCTCTTTCCTCGCGTGCCCAGGACAGGGCGTGTTTTCCAGAGTGCCTGGATGAGATGTCAAAGCACAGCACCCGCCTATCGGCCAAGACAGAGAACACGGAGGCATGAAATGATCCTCCAGAGGAAGGGATGAAAATGCCAGGATAAGCTTGGAAGAGCTCATATGGAGCTGCATGGATGGAAGAAGGTCAAGAACACACAAAGGAGATGGGTTGATAAAAAAGATCAAGGGAATTTGTCGTGAGTGGAGAAAACACAAAGCCAGAAGACCAAGAGGCAAATGATGAAAACACAGACTGATGAGGGGCTAAGACTGGTAGGTGATGGGAGACAGCTGCATGTTCTTTCTGCACAGCAAAGGTGACAGCAACAGGACTGCTGCTCTCTGCCCTCTTAATGACAAGGAGAGTAAGCAAGATCTCTGGAAGCAGGAATTAGGGAAGCAAATATTTGTGAGCGTTTGGTCAAAGGTGAGGTTTGAAACAAAACCCATGGCACAGGCCAGGAGGATGCACATTGGAGGCAGCAGTGGCAATCAGATGGCCAAGCAAAATCTCTGCATTTTGAAAATCTCTTTTGTTTTAACCCTACTGAGGCTCTCCAGGAACTGACGAGACATCTTTATGTCTTCTGCAGGAAGCAGTGCTGGCTGAGCATAGTAACAGTGATGGAAAGGCCCAATTTCTTCTTGCACAGAAAAGAAAAGCTATTTGCATGAGGAAAATGGCTCTATCTCTCAGCTGTCCTCCCACTACAACTCTTCTGCCTCTAGCCTGGAGCACCTAGTTTCACATTCAATCAAACTGTGTGGTGGTCTCATATCTGGAAACCTGGCATCTGTACTCACAAGAGCTAGAGAAGATCTACGGTTGAAGAGATTCAAAACTGTAGACTGTTTAAGGGACAGGACTTTGTGTAATGTGCCTAACTCCCTAGATTTCTTTTTGGAAAGAGAATAGTTTTCTCACTCAGCACACAAGGGTCCCTTAAGACTACCCTGGAAAAAATCAGTGATTCTAACCCGCTATGGCACTGATCTACCACAGCTATCCTTCAATCCTTCATATTTTATTTAATTTTAGTTGTTTTCATCACTACCTCCTGAAATACCTGTGTCAGGCTCCTGACAAACATAAACGCTGGGAAGCCACAGCAGCACCTGCCTCAGGCCAGCTCTGCCCTTCACACACTAACGCAGCCAACACTGTGCCGAGACTCCTCAGTCAGATCAGAGCTGATGCAATATCTACGAGGTTTTGAGCTTACCTTGTTGTCTTTGCCCACAAACTTGAAGACAGGAACCTGGAAATGCTTGGCAAGATGGTCCTTTGACGTGTACTGTTTCACTGAATCATCAGAAACGCAGCTGAGGAAAGCAGAGGGAGAGAGGCATTAATGGGTTTCCCAGAAATGGAAAAAGAGTGAGGAAAAACATCCCAGTCTGTTCAGCTAGAGAAGGGAGAGGAGGGCTTGGCTCTCTCAAGCTAAGCTACATTCCATGTTACTTCCTCTTTGGCCACGGGTAAAAATTCAGGAATGATGGGAAAAACCAGCAGTGATGTTAATAGCATCTCCAGGCAAAGAACAGCTCAGCAGCAGAGAACTGGCAGGACGTGGCCCAGTCCCCTCGGCAGAGGGACTTCCAGAGAGCTGCAGGCTTCTCTGTCCTCATCTCACCTTCCCGTGCAACAGTCTGCAGCGACCAACAGAGCTGGTAGGCAGCAGACAGTGGGTGATGTGCTTTCTTTATACACATATATACTCGTGTATCGTGCTCAAAATGAAGAAACTATCACCCACATGACTAAAATATCACAGATTATGAAAAACACGAAAATCCAGATCTACTTTGCTTTACATAATTTACATTCTTCTTTCCGTTCCGCTTGGTCAGACAGCTCAAATTCACTACACTTAAATTCATAATCAATTTCTCCATCGCTAGCACTATACAGTCACACGAGAGGTCACAGAATTTCAAGAAAATTCCCTATTTTCATAAAAAGTAACATTTCAGGTGTAGTCTGTTTATGAAGTTTTACAGCCCATTAGGAGTTTGACAGGGAAACAGACAAAAAGTTATGGTGACTTGATAATTCCTGCTGCCTACTGCAAGCCCTGGGCACTCCGAGAGGCCCCGGGGGCTGCTATTATATTGCATCACACTGCATCTTGTCCGTTCGGATAAGTTAATTCCAGAAATGCGGTCTTTAAAAAAAAAAAAAAAAAAGAGTGTTGGTGGCACCAAAATCCTTCCTCTCACCAGATATATGTCAGGCGCTATCAGAAATGTTGACATTTGATACGTTTGGTTATCAGACTTAAGCAACCCCCTGTCTCTATGCAGTTCTGCTTTCCCCAGAACACGTGTTTGGAAATCTCTGCGCTGCCTGGAAGCCTCCTGCACACACTCAGCCTTCTGCTGCGCTCAGCATCTTCATGCTCTGACCCTGCCACTATTTACATCACCTCGACCATATTTCTGTAGCTTTTCTCAGCCTGTTGAGGTCGCAGTCTGAAGGGGATCCCTGTCTGCAGCACTTTTAAACTTACCTGAGAGGCAAACATAAAACCTCATCCGAGAGGAGGTGATAAATGAATACTGTGTGTCTAGAAAAACTGACATGGATTCCTCCCCCTTGAGGCCAAACACTAGATGTTACTAAGGCATTTAGGACAGAATTGCTTTTACAAGTAGCATTCCTGAAGGCATCAGATTTTAAAGAACGGCAGGTAAAGCCTTTTCATAAGTGAATGACCAACCTCTGGAACTATAAAGTCAACTTATAGGCATATAAACTGTGATGATGCTTGGACACTGGCTCAAACTGAATCCTAAATCCCAGTGTTTCTCCAAAGGTTCTCCACACCACTGGAGAAAACCAACTTGCTTGGGTCTAGGAAGAAGGAAAATTGAAGAACAAGAAGGAGGAGCCAGGGATAAATAGGGCCTCTAAAAACGCCTTACAGAGTGCTCTGACAAATGCACTGGGGCTTGACAAAAACAGCTCAGAAACCTCCGGAGTCACAGAGTCAAGCAATTTGCATTGTGGGGCCACAGCACATCCCACCGTCCTACGAAACCCTCAGGCCCTGTTTCCCACCTTGGAGAAGTGAGAAGGGGCAGGGAGCACAGGTATGGAAGGAAAACGAGTGACCCTGTCAGGATACAGGGAAATTAACACTTTCCTGTGCATAATGTGCTCAGGTTAAGGGAGCCGAGAGTGGCTGTGCCAGGGAAGAAGTGCTCTGCTTCTCTCACTGGGAGCCAAAAGATAGAAAGTAGGGCTTGGAGGATAAAATACACCGGCTCACCCTGCAAACAAGGGGTAGCCTGAGGTGTAACAAGACAAACTTTGCAATGGAACTTCCTTAACCTCATCATGCTCAGAAAAACCTCCTGATCACAGCAAACTGCCCTTAGCGACAAGACCTTGCCCGAGATGCCCCAGAGAGCTGCAGTGTTTATTGTCTGTGCAATCAGTCAATGGCTTTTAGTTACTTCTGTTTGAAGAAAGAGGAAGAACAAGATGAAAAGCAGGAGAGTTGCCTTGGGACTGGCTGACTGGGCTGGAAAAGGCAGGGAGGGATCTGGGAAAACCCTGATTTCCAGCATGGTCACATCAGCACAGGGAGAGGGTTGCAGGGTCCCACCACTTGCCAGGTGGACATAGGAGGGAAGTAACAGGAAAGAAAGCAGCAGAAGGATTTCTCCCATCCCTCAGTCTGAGGTATATCCCCTCAAATTTAAATGCCGTTTCCCTCTGGAAGCTGCAGTTAACTCCTGCAGGTCTGATCCTACATAATCAAACTGATTAAAAATCCCATCTTTATTGCCTTGGGCTTTTGGGGCAGGTTTGATGGAAGGAAACTGGGTTATTATAGAACTGTTTGGAGCAAGGACAAATCAGCTGTGTCTCCAGCTAATTTTCCTTTTTAATTGCTGCAAGCATACAGGAAGGCAAAGGACTCCAGAGAGCTCCACAGCACCAGGCCTAACTGAGCAGCTCTGGTGAAGTACAGCACAGCAGAGCAGGGACCCACGTGTCTGGTGACACCAAGACCGGCAGTGGTGGCTGGAGACTAGGCAGGATGAGGCTCCAGTCCAACTTTTGACAGTGATGTTTGAATGCCCTCTGCAGGATAACTGTACCAAGGGGGCTACTGGTGTCAGAAACCCTCAAACTCCAGTGAATCTAAGACATGACATTTTTCTGCCTTTCCCCTCTCCAATTTGGCTCAGCGTTTGGTCACCGTTTTGAATCCCATCATTTTCACTCATGGTGGGAAATGAAGGAATGTTTGGAGCCTTGGCTGTCTGAAAGGTCCATAGGAAGAGCCAAGCCAGGGAATCAATAAATCAATCCTTCCCTTACAAATCTGCTTATAAACCTCAGAAATTTCAGGCAGAAAAGAACTGCAGCCGAGGATGCAGGGAAAGTAAGCTAAAGCTGGAAACTTTGTCCGACAGAAATAAACCCGGTATTTTTTGTGTACTGTAATTCATACCCTTTTGCTGCAAGACAGTCACACAGGACTTGTCCTCAGCAGTTGTATCGGTGGATGATTTAGCCTGGCAGCTGAGGAAGTAACTGTAGACCGAAGGAGGGTCTAAAACCAGGTGGGGTCCCCAGCCTTCTGACACAAACCCATTACAGGAAACCCACAGATTTGCCCTGAGTTTTTTACTAGTTTATCCTGGAAAATTGACCAAACCCAAACATTTTTTACTAGTGTATCATGGAAAATTCACCGAGCCCAAGGTCCCAAACTGAGGGACCCTGAGCTTGCTGCAAAGACAGGTTTTAGAAAGAGAGCAACACAAGGGGAGCTCTTGAAGCTCCAACCAGGAGCAGCCTTGGAGTCTTACAGCTCATGCTATAATAAAGCAGTTATGGGAAAATGAAGAAACTCGCTCCGGTTGCCGTGGTGGCTGTGTGGCAGCGGCACACAGTCATCAGGGGGTTGTCTGATTGGTTTGGCACTCTGCAGGCTAGCAGGACAATATCAGGAACGATATCTATTCTATGGGAGCCAACTCAATTATCCACAAAGCTAGTTACAGGGAAATGAGACCTGTAAAAGCTGCCTCCCGCTGTTTCTGCCATTGCTCTTGATGGGACAAGGGGTTCCAGCTTGCTGGTCCGGCTGCTGGTGATAGCTAGGGACACAGCTGACAGGCTGCTGTGGAGAAGTGACAGCGTTGTCTGCGCCACGCAGGCAATGCCACCCAGCCCCATGACCAATTCCCGTCTAAAAGCCAGCAACGGAGGGAACAAGGAACTTACCCGTCTTGGATCAGGTAGTACTTCAGGATCTCGTCGATTTTTGAGGTGGGAGTAGCATAGCAGCTCTCTACCAGTGTCTCTAGTCCATTGACATGTACCAAGGGTTCAATCCCGAAGTACAGAGAGTCCCGAAGCTTGAGGGTGGGAAGAGCTCCTCGGTAGGGCTCATCGAAGTCTTTATCTTTGAAGATCTCAAGAGTGAAGGGAAAGATGCCCTGGTTGCGGCTCATAATTTCCAAGGGTGAGTTCTTGAGGTTAGGCACATAACCTTCGGAGATGGTGTACCGGCGCGGGAATTCACAGGTCACTGGGATCAGCAGCTTGCTGGTGCGCACAATGATGTCCCCATTGCTTCCCGGAGTCTGCTTTGGCAAGCCAGTCACCAGATTGGTGGCAATTATTTTATCGTTTATTACCTGCAGCAAAGAAAGGAGTTCAAGAAATGAACTCTTAGAGTTCAGACTAGCAGCTGAGTTTACCTTGTCGAGGAAACTCAGACATTAACTAGCTACTGGAAGTAAAGCTTGTGAATTGAATACGCTGCAACCAGAATATCGTTCATCCTTACCTATGAGCCAACGGCTCTATCAGAAACTTCACTGAAGGGGCTGTCAAGCACTGGAGTGGCAGCCCAGGACGGTGATTGAGTCACCATCCCCAGAGGTGTTTAAAAGACAGGGAGATGAAGTGCTTAGGGATAAGATTTATTAGCAGACAGGTACAGTTGGGCGTGATGATCTCAAAGGTCTTTTCCAGCCTAGGGATTCTATGATAATGTGCTGTACTCCCACATGAAGCAGAGGACTCTGTTCCCAGTTGCTATCCAATCGCATCTACCAAGATGAGCTTGCTGGTTTCTAACCAGTTGCCAGTATAACCCTTGAAACATTATTGGGGACCAGATTCTGTCTCCACAGGAGGGTAAAGAGTGACAATGACTTGAGCTTTCTGCACTGGGAGGATGGTGAAGCTGCCTCTGAAGTGTAGGGTAAGCTCGAGCAGTACCCATGCTGACAGATACAGGCCACTGGAGAGGAGACGGAACGAGCTCTCCGGCTTTGTGACGCCAGCCCATGCCTAATCTGAGGCCAGCTGCACGGCAACACAGGAAAATGCTTTGATGGTTCAGCTAAATCTACTTTATTCCCCAAGTAAGCCATAGACAGATCTCCAAATCTGAGAGATCCCAAGAGAGAGGACAACAATGGGTATACGTACATCTAAAACATTCCTACATGAGGTATGTATACGTACATCGACAACAGTGCCACAGGACTTCAAGGAGAAATGGATGTTGACATGAGTGCCATTGGATACTCCTTTGCAGGAGGTGTTGATGAGGGAGAGATCCAGGCCTCCAACCAGGTCCTTCGGGATGCTCACATCGATAGAGCTGGACTTGCACAGCACTGGAACTACAAGAAAAGTCCCCAGAGTAAGAGAATGCACACAAAACTGTCAGGGAGTATCAGTGTCAGGGAGGTGGGGGAGGCCTACACCAACTACTCCCAGTTGCCACTGGGAGCCACGACTGAAAAGCACTGCGTTTTTCTTTTTCCATCAGACCTTCAGTCACAAAGTATAATCACAGCTCTTGGAAATGCCCATCTCCTACTCCCCACCGGACTCTGCCGGAGCAGCAGGCACTACTGAACCTCGTGTGTTCACTGCTTTCCCCTGAACACAGTGCCCTGCACTTCTATAAAGCTTAAAAAGCAGAAATTTCATTAGGCAGAACTATTCCAGCTTTCTCTACAAAGCAGACCGGCCTAGCTGGTCATCACACAATCTAAATCAGTTCCTCTAAGGGGTATCTGGGCACTTCGTAGCACATCAGAGTAAGGAAGATTCTAAGTACCTCAGGTAACACCAGCTCATTGGTATCATCTAAAGCTCAACTCAATTAACCCATAACAGGCTCCCTTTTACTGCATTTTAGATCCTGCACTGGCTACAGCCTGAGTCTAGCCCATTAGGAAATTCCCACAGGAATGTCTGAAAGCTCCTCATGGGCCCAACTGAGGCAGAACACAAGCAGAGAACCATGAAGTCTGTTTCCATCAGGGCAGTAGTGTGTCATCTCCAGCTTTGTGCTGAGCCTGACGTGGCTGAGAAGAGGTCAAGCAAGTCAGATGTGGCCCAGTGGAGAGCACTGCCTGTCTGCTTTTCACACAGCTCTCCTCAACGTGCACTTTTGACAGAATGTCCCTTCAGCAGGGGACCATAGCAGACATCTTCTCTCCATCCCTTCAGTACCTCACGGTTTCAACTAGCTGTGGGATTACGAGAAGTGCAAGTCCTGGGTTGTAAGAAGTCATTGGATAAGGAGCTACAGCACTTCTGCTTGACCCACAGTGCCCTCAGGAACTTCTCCGTGACGCCTGCTCCCTGCACTCACTGCTAACTGACCTCTGGGAGCCTGGATGTATTCCCAAAGCCAGCCTCACTCAGCTCGTGCAACAAAACCTACGTGTGTGCCATAGGTGTGAGCGAGTCAGCAGGAAGGACTCCCTCCATACAGGAACGGAGCGAAGATCAGATGGAAGGTCTTCTAAGGATAATGCTGCCCATGCCTCTGTGCGGCAGAAGGAAGTCAGTATTCAGATGCTCTCCTGGGCAGTTTTCCAAGGGACAGCAGAAACACTTCGTGTCATACCTAGTGTCCTACTTCAAGACACAGGGATGCTTCCCGGAATGGCTACAGAGATACCTGTGCAAATAGGTACTTTTCTATTTAGCACCATTCTTGGAAGGGATTGAACCATTTTAGCTGAAATTATAAAAGCTCAGTTTGAAGCGTGGAAAATTCCAGTTCTAACAGCATAAATCTGTCAAAGGCGTCCACAGCTGAAGCAAGCAATAGAATGGGAGATGTTAAGCAATATAATATTGCAAGTGAACACTGCCAAAACCGCCTGTGCTGCAAGAGCCACCCAGCTGGGTCTCCCTGGTAAAAAGAGCAATGCCTCCAGCCTCTCGGATTTTGAGGACCTGTCATTAGCGACAAAGCTCCACTAACCAAACTGGAAAGGACAGACTAAGAGAACACAACAAAACCAAGAATAAAAGTTCCTTTGGACATAATCCTGACTTCCAGGGAACAGAGGCTGCCGGGAAGATTTTGTTGACCTACCTTGGCAAGTGTGATTGTCTTCTGACAGAACAAGTCCTCTTGGACACTCACATTGGTATCTGCCTTCCACTTCAATACAGGTGTGACTGCAGCCTCCGTTGTTATTGTGACAGCCTTCGATTTCTGCAAGAGAAAGGAAGATCAGCACACCCTCTGGCAGCTGCCTGGCTGCTACGCTGGTCCCACACACAGTGTGAAAAACACAGAGCTTGAAAACAGCAGCATGGGGATAGCTTGCTTCCAAGAAAATGCGGTGGAAACGTACTTTACATTGTAAAATTTCCTGGAGGATTTGTCATGTTTTTCCCTACACCTTTTGTGTTCAGGCAAGGCAGTTCTCTGAGGATGTGAATTTTCCTGTAAAACATCTTCCTAGCCACTACAGCGGCAGAAAAGAGCCTGAAAGGTCACCCAAATACATTCTGCAGATCTGAAAATCTAAGGCGAGTAAGGCCATTTCCAGTTGTTGTTTGCTTTCTATTATAAAGGAAATAACAGAGCATCATGACTTGGAAAAAAAATAAACTTCACTCATTGATATTTTTAACACTTTGGGATGACTATTTCTAGATGTTCTCAGTAAAACAACAGCACATAGAATATAAACAGATCATAAAACCAAAACATTTCTCTCTAAGGCTGCCATGACTGTGTGGTTTTCACTGAAATGCAAAGAAAGGAATGGAAATCCCATCCTCAGTCCTACACTTTGCACGTAAAACAACAGCCTGAACAATCTGCAAGAGTAATGGGTAAAGAACTATAAGGGAAATTCTGAGATACTCTTAACTTTACTCAGCCTCACCATCTCCTGTAATCGAGCTAAATCTCTTGCATTTGTTCTTTTCAGCAACAGCTGTGAGGTGGCTTACAGGTAAATCACAGAATGGCTCACAAAGCCAAGGGCACGTCTTTAGAAATAAAACTCACTAACAAGATGGTAAAAGACCTCAGCAGCAACGTTAAACTCACGATAAGCACCACCTTTCTATGCAAAAGGGAAACGAAATGATACAACAAAAGCCCTAAAATCCAACTTTGGGAACAGCAGAAACAAATGACTTTTCAAGCACAGCCTGTTCCAGCCCTGTCAGAAGAGTGCAGTGCTCTGGAGTAAAACCCGACACTTTAAGTGACAACACTGGTGATGGATGTGGAAGGTACAAAGACCACAGATCACTTTTGGCCCCACACAACAAGTATTTAAGGAGGACTCTGCACAGCAGTTTTCCGCAGGGAAGCGTCCTTGTCTGGACGACGTGTGATGGTTTATTTACAGAGCCAAGAAAGGAGCTTGTCACAGAAGTGAGATGAAACATGCTTTGGTATCTTAGAGGTGAAAAACGGGGACTAAAGCTGCAGCTTGGAGCCATCAGTCAGTGCACCATATGGCAGGGTGGAGTTCAGCCCAAAAATACAAGAGCAATCCCTCTTTCTCTGCAACACAGATGTCACACAGCAGCTGCACACAGGCTGGAGACGCAGTCAGTTCTGGCAATCAGGTAGCTCAAAACTGAGGCAACTTCTGTAGCTCCTTTTCTCATCTGAGACCCGACAGAGTCTGTGCACACCCACCCAGGCAGCAATGCCTGCAAGGGGCCCTGGTGATCTTCACAGCCAACTGCAGAAAACCTCAGGCACAAGTCAATTTTCAATGCATTTTCCTATTTCTGCTCTAAGAAGTTTGTACATTGGTAGTGACAGTGGATCAAACCCACAATTTGGTCTTTAAGCCCCTGAGCTGAGCTACCAGTCCAAACTCATCAAGGGACTCCAGCCTGGCTGTGCCACCACTAGGAAGTAAACGCAGCAGCTGCACACAGTGGAGCCCACAACTAATTACGTACAAAAAGCAAACAGTCAGAACACATCCGTAACATCAAATCCAGCTTCTCTTTACAGATTGGCATCCAATCTCCTTAATCTCTCTCCTGGGCAGTGAAGCAACCCTGACAGTTGTGACACTGCCTCAAACCTAATGCCAGCTGCCAAAAACCAATCTGCCCCTTTTGCACAACCAAATACCAGCAGCTCCAGCAAGAACCAGTTCTGTCTGGACAACCAGTCTTCCAGCTCCGCTGCTGCCTCTCCCTCCATGGAGACGAATAAAAGCAAACCCCGAGAGAAATGAACAAGGCAGGGAGAACAGCATGGAGATTCCTCTCTGTTGACTAGCAGGGTATTTTAGTAACAACCCCTCTGGCAAGCGCAGAAGCGATGAATGACATTTAATCCCAGATCAAGATGCCAACAGACAACTACTGCTGCAAGAGAAAGGGAATGATTCACATCATTTCCAGCAGACTGTGACAGCTGACACCTCACCTTCACAGGTCTTCCCATCACGTCCCAGCGTGCGCCCAATCCCACACTCGCAGCGGTAGGAGTTCTTCAGGTTAACACAGAATTCGCTGCAGCCTCCATTGTTCTGCTCACATTCGTTTTCATCTGCAAAACACACGCTGTCAGAAAGTCCCCCCCCAACCAAGCCTTGCATGGAATTTTACCAAAATAGCTTGGAATCATAGAATAGTTTGTGTTGAAAGGGACCTTAAAGACCATCTAGTTCCAACTCCCCTGCTACGGGTACGGAAACATCCCAGGGCCCCATCCAGCCTGGTCATGAACCCCTCCAGGGATGGGGCAGCCACAGCTTCCCTGGACAACCTGTTCCAGGGCCTCTGCACCCTCACAGTGAAGAAATTCCTCCTTATGTCTAGCCTAAATCTGCCCCTCTCCAGTTTATCCCTATTGCCCCTTGTCCTGTCACTACAAGCCTTTGTGAACAGTCCCTCCCCAGTTTTCCTGCAGCCCCTTCAAGTACTGAAATGTCACTACAAGGTCTCCTAAGAGCCTTCTCTTCTCCAGGCTGAACAAACCCAACTCTCAGTCTGCCCTCGTATGCTCCAGCAAAGTCACCATTTACTAAAACGTTACCATTTACTGAATGTCAGAAGCTTAAAAACACAGAAAAAAGAAGAAATCCAATTTAAGAGACAGGTCAGAGATGAGCTCTCTTGACAGAGTTATGTGGAGAACCAGAACTCGGGTGAATTCTCTTCAGTGGCCCCACACATGCACAGCACACGCAGCTTGCAGCTGGGGGTGCTTCCTCCTTTCACAAGGGGTGCAAATAGGATATTTTTAGCCAAAAATACTAGACGGTACCTTCCTTTGGGAGGCAGGCAGCACACCCAGGAGACACATACAGACACTCCTCTGTTCAGACATGCTTTCCATTTTAACAATAAAACTAAAACTGCTTGAAAACAGAGGGTGAAGAGAGAAAGTGCCACTGGCAAAGGCAAAGAGATGCTTTTAGAAGGTCCTAGAGCCTGGCTGGGTCGAGGGCCGTACTCAGCAACTCACCTGGCTGGTCCTCCAAGCTCTGCAACACAGCAGATCTGTCCCTGCTCTCTGCACCACTGACAGCACTTCTGGGACACAGGCTGGTTTTCTCAAGACCGTACTGGGAGAGTGCTGAACCACTTTTTAACTGTGGCTTAGTCCAACATAGATACGAGTACTCAAGGTGTCAAAGGCAAAGTACCAAGTTGTTGGATCCACAACGAAGTCTAAAACCTAGTCTAACCCCTAAGTAAGTCTGCAAGTGAAAATATAGCTTGGGATCAGTAGGTCTACTCTGGAATTTAAAGCATGTAATGTACTGAAGAGAAGCCAGCCTAGCACAGGAAGGCTCACAGACAGAGCTGCTTAGCACAGCTGCAGTGTCTTCATCCCCTCCATATATGAAAGGCTGCATCATGAAAGGCCGTCTGGTGTCTCTGGGAGCCTTGCGTGGTTGCTCTCAGGTACGTGGTTGCACAATTACTCAGCACAACAGAAAGCAGGTAGAGGTAGATAAACCAGTGCCAGTATAGCAGAGATGTTGTGCCATTTGGTTATCTTGAAGGGAAGCCCAGCCTGCCATGGGGGGTGAAGGCAGCGGCACGCACGCAGACAGGCTCAGGAGTCCTGCACACTTCCCTGCTCCACTGAGTCCTTTCCTATGAGCCTGCCACACACTTACTGAGCACTGATGCTTGTCAAGGGCATTTGTGTGACTGGAAGTTTTGCAGAGAAGTAGCCAACAGATGCGTTTAATTAACTGAGAATGCTAAGTCAGCCACTCGGCTGCAGAGATGTGGAGCAGCTTAAGCAAAAACTTTCTGTAGAATTGGTGTGAGCAAGTGTAATTCTGCAGCAAGGCCAAGCTACTCTTCCCACAGACTGTAACAATTGTGGCCCTACTGGGATGCCTAAAGACACAGGATTGTGAAGAAAGAAACCACCCACACCTGCTTTGTCAGCTATAGCCTGTATGGAAGAACTTATCTGCCTTGCAGCCTGCTGGACAAACTCTGCTCTCAACTCCTGCACCAAATCAAGCCTCAATGACAAAGAGGAGAACCCATTTCTCCCAAACACTTCCTTCCTCCACACCACCTCCTCCTGTCCATCAGCCCCTGAACAGCCCTGCACCTTCCCAGCCCCTTGTTTTCCCACAGGTGATCTTGCAGAAGGCCTCACAGACCAGGAAGTCACCTCCTAGCACCATGTACACAAGCAGAGCTGTCCTCTCCTCAGAGGTTCATGGGAATGCCCTCACAAACCTCTGCAGCCCATGTTGTCACTTACAGCCACCTCCCTCTCTGTCATGCTGGTCTCTGCCAGGGCAGCCACCGAGTGATGTCCCCCTGAACGCTGTCCTGTCATGCCATCCAGAACCAGTGAGGCTGAGCCATGACCTGCAATCCTTCCACTCTCCTCAACCCCCAGGCCCTGGACAATGCCCCCCAAGGGCAGCAAACGTGGTGAAGCTTAATGCACAGCCCTACACCAGCCAGAGAAACTGTCCTTGGAGGAAAGAAGAGTTCAACTGAGGAAGTGAGAGGAAATGTCTAAAGACAGACTGCACAGCTCCTGAATGCCAACGAGGCCACACCGTGATCCTGCAAAGAGACTTTGCTACTGACAGTGAAACTGCTGCCATCAGCAGCTGGACTGTGCAGAAAGCGAATCTAGCTCAGCACATGCATTACTCCAGGGGCACCAGAATGTATCCAGGGCTGTTGTGCCGCCCTGCGGGAGAGATCAGGAACCATTTACAGATTAAAAAACCTGATCTGGGCAGCAAGGGGGAAAAGCTCCTCTCAGGATAGTTTATCTTTTTCATACTGCTTTGTAAATCAACAGATTAAGAGGCAAGCAACAAAACAAATGGGACAAAAGGTATCAGTAATTGTCACAAATTATTTCCACTCTTACCAAGACACGTTTGTCCGTCAGGTCCCAGTGTTGTCCCTGGGGAACATGTGCAGTCACTGGTATCCAGGCAGGAGCCCTGGCAATCCACCACATCACAGATATCATAAAAATCTAGGGCACAACAAGAACACTGTCAGCACAAACCACTGAGCATGCACCAAAAATACAGCATTTGTACCATCGCCTTCATGCCCTATGTCTAGTCCATCAGCTAAAGACGTAGCCCACATTAGGGAAGCTGAACCACTGAAGCTGATGAGAAACAATCTAGTTTATTATTGTAAGTCAGGGATGCAAATTTTGGCTTTGGTAGCATGCCAAGACAAACCACGGGGCCCACAGAGAGCATTAAATCACTGTGGCCACGTCAGCTAGAGAAAATTTCTGCTAGCTGAGCAATGGCTAGAATTCACTGAGGTAAAAGAGTCTCGTTGGTCCCTTACAAAGGGGCTGCCTGACACGCCTCAGGGTGAGAGAGGCAGAAAGCAGCTACCACCCCTCCCAGGTACAGGGATGCTCAGAAGGGACGGATGTGTCCTGCATCACAAGGGAGAGAGGGCTGCAGAAAAGAGATCTGAGCAGTTACTTACGTCCACAGTAGGCATGGAAACAAACACTGGGCTTGGTTAAGTGGTACACGTAGTACCCTCCCGGGCACGCCTTGATGTCAATGGTGGTATTCCAAAGGCAGCAGTTGCCGTTGAAGCTGGCGCAGGCCTGGCGTGAGACAATGCCATCCAGTTCCCGAGGGTGGCTGCCGTTCAGCCAAATGGGAGCGTGGGTGCCGCAGTGGTTCTCCGGGATGCAGAAGGTGGGCATGGCATCCCCAGCCATGCCAGTGAAGCGATACCACTCCCCGTTGATTTGACTGTCACATGTTGGCTGCCCATGGGAACCGTTTATCTGATGATCTGTGTTCCTCCAGGGCTCGTTCAGGCTGATGTAGGCAGAGCAGGGGTCCAGAGCTGAGACACACAGAAAGAGACAAGACAGAACATCTGGCAGATATCACATCCAGTTGCTGACTGAGAAACGCAAGGAATGCAAAATAATTTATTTTCCTATTCTTGACTTAATAGGATCATTGGGATAGATAGAGATTCCCTGGTAGAAACAGCAATACAAGCTAAGTAATTGCCTTATGGAAAATTCTGACAGCTTGGCTTAGATGTCTTGGAAGAAAAAGTAAATTAACAGAGCCCTCAAAACATTATGCAACAGTCTGACTTGCTGTTTAGCTGCTGTAGAGTACAACAGGGGGAAAATAATCTAAATAAACCTGAGGACTAGAGAGTGATTTGGTATAGAAAATTGTCCAGAACAAGCCTAGGACATCCACCCTTTGGCCAAGTGCTGCTGGAGTACCTGCAAGCCCCTCTTAAAGTCACTGGCATCTCTCCCACATGCTTTGGAGAAGAGAACCAGACTTCAAACAGGCTATGGAGGCTCTCTAAAAATCCACCCGTAACCCCTACCAGCCATCACAGCCAAGCTGCCACAACCACAAAGCAGAGATCACCTCGCAAATCATCAGATAAAATGTGAACTGCAAGATATGCAATAGGAATGCTACATTTGAGGTGCACAGAAAGAAAACAATCCATTTCAATTATTAGCTCTCTATATAAATGTAAGTGATCTCTAAGCATAATTTATCACAATCTACTCGCTTCAGGGCCCAGTATTTAAAAAGCTAAATAAAAGAATCGTTCTTCTAGGTCACAATGAAGTTGATCAAGAGCCCAGCAGGCTGTCTCTAACCACATGCCTCCATTCAGAGTGGAAAGGCAGGAGGAAGAGATCTTAAAACCTAGAGAGAATAGAGGTTTGAATCAGTAATGTTCAGCTCTCTACGCAGTCACATTCCCTGCAAGGCAACAAATCCTCCTGACTGCCACAGGAGATCAGATGCTTGTAAGCGAAGTGCTTGTGAGGGCAAGACATGAACACATGGACCTCCTGGTATGCGCATGTCTGTTTGTGCTGTGCTTAAGGAGCACGTCCTTTTGCAGAGGCCTTTCTGAACCTCCTAGAAACAATTAAAACATAAGAATACCATAGGGAGGAAAAAAAAAAGAAAGAATTAAAGTGTTCGTTGCACTCTCAGTCCTGTCCTAATTAACCCTGATTTGGCACTTCCTCGCTAAAAGTCCAGAGGTTTCATTTTCACTTACACTTAATACCTGATTAAGCACCATTTAACTGCGAGGAGCTAGTCCCTATTAAGCAAAATGAATGTTAATACTGTCTTGAGTAAGGAAAATTGATTACCATTTGCTGGAATCAGGCCAATAAAACAAATCATTCTGATGAAATACACCTTGGACTGGAATAACCTCTACTTTCCACACCACATGACTTTCTAAGTTCTAAAACAGTTCTCTGAGTTTTGTTTTCTTTAAACAACAGGGTGATGCAATTTTGGTGGGGGAAGACATGACATTGTTGCTATTAGAACGCTCTGGACTCAGGCAAACCTTCTTGGTTCGTTACTTTGGTTTGCTTCACTGACTTTGAAGTGGGAACTAAGAGTGCTTCAGAGTATGGACTCCAAGTTACCCTTATCTAGCTGCATCCTCTCAGAGCATCAGTCCAACCAACATGCTGCCTCCTACCTTCTCACAAATACAAAACCTCTCTTGACAAGTGTTCTCACACCATCCTCACAGACATGTTTTGTTTGGCCTGGAATCCAGCATTAAAGGCAGGAGCAGCTGCTGTGGTCATGAGAGCACTGCAGAGCCACAAGCTGGCACAGGGCACTCAAGCCTGGTTGAGGAAAGGAATCTCTAGGGACAGTATTTCTGAGATACTCAGACTGGATTCACCGCTACCACAAGCAGCCCCTAGTTCTGAGCAGCAGAGACGGAACTGCAGCAGGAATCTCTGATGGGATTCACCGGGCAACCCCTCAGGAGCTCTTGATTTCACCTGCCTTTCCTTGTCTTCCCGTGGCCACAGACAGCAGCAGCACCATTAAATCTCATGGTCCAAAAGCTTGATTTCTTGGGACAGGAAAACACAGGTCCTGCCTTCACACAGCTGAAAAGAGCATCCTCTAAGTTTCCCTCAACACAACTCACTTGGTCCCATATCAAGATCATTTGATATGGCCTTAGGGTGAGTCACTGACTATGATGAAAAAGTTTTTGTGTTGTTAAGAGCCAAATGAGGCAAAGCGAGGAACACCCTGTCAGTTTCCCTGCTGGGCAGCACCAGAAATACACGCACGCTGATTAGCTTTCATATAGGATAATTAACTTTATGAAATATGCTTTGTAGACAAGACACTGAAAATGCTCATCTAGGGAGATCCCATTGTCTCCTGAACATTCAGAAGATAATTTAAAGACAAAATTCACTGAGGTGAATATGCAGCAGCTCAGAGAGAACTGGAAGGTGACATTTCAGGGGAATGGGGTAGCACACCCTCCCCTCTTTCATTTCTCTGAGAGCTTCAGGCAGGAGTGAAGGGAAGGCAGACAAGCAGAAAGAGCACACAGGGCCCTCTGGGACACTGCAGACCCTCACGGCTGCCCTTGGGCTGCCAGAGGTACCCTAGGCCAACATCCCTGCAGACACCAAGCAGTCTTTGGCAGCACAGTTTACTAAAAACTAATCTGAGATTTTAAGAAAAAGCTCCACAAAAATATAGAAGCAACCTATCAACCTCTCATCTCTCCTCTCTCCCTCAGCAATGAAAGCACGGGGGGTTTGCACAAGATGCATCTGTCTCTGACTCCCTCTGATTTTCATTTTTCTTGGCTCAATTTTTTCCTCCCCAACACTTCTTGCGTGACCTGAGCAGCAGTAGCAATGAAGTAAAGCTTCTTGATTTGTTATCTTGATGATATCATTAATTCTCTAGCTGACATGCTAGCATATATACTGGATGACAAATTAGACTCCAGCCAACGCTCATAATCGCACCGTTCTGCAGAGAGATTAATCCTGTGTGTGCTGTGTAAATGGAGGTCTCTGCTCTGGCACAACCAATCGACAAAATGAGCAGCACTGCATTATGACACTAAATTCAGTTCAGATTTATCAAAAAAGCAAGTGAAAAAGTAGCACAATATCTACTCATCAAGTCTTTCCTTTGAAGGGAGAGGAAAATCCCACAGTGCCTTGGCAGTAGAGATTCTCCCAGTATGGGAACCTTCTATCCCTGTGACAGAGAGACCCTTTCAATTGGAAAGAATTTCAGACTCACAGAATGGTTTGGACTGGAAGGGACTTCAAAGATCATCCAGTTCCACACCCCCTGCCACGGACAGGGACACCTTCAGCTGGATCAGGTTGCTCCAAACCCCGTCCAACCTGGCCTTGCCCTAGAGATGGGGCAGCCACGACTTCTCTGGGCAACCAGTGCCAGTGCCTCACCATGCTCACAGGAAAAATATCTTCCTGATATCTATCTAATCTAAATCTCCCCTCTTTCAGTTTAAAGCCGTTACCTCTTCTCCTATCACTGTACTCCAAGATAAAGAACCCTTCTTCAGTTTTCCCGTAAGTCCCCACCACCTTCAAAAAGGTCTCAAAAACATCTCGCAGTCTTTCACCTAAGGGTACCAAGGCCCAACCCAAAGGGTAAAGATGATGAACAGAAATAAGCTTGAAGGCAAAGCCTCCTTACTCACCCATGGAATACACTGGCTGCAACTGGATGACAAAGCAGAGAAAGAAAAACAAGTACTGGAACATCCCACTTATCCAAGGAACAGTGGCCACTCCAGTAACAGAGACTTGAAAGCCGTTGCACACACCGTGGCTCTTGCAGCCCTCGTTTCACTGAAGCTTCTGACACCAAGCCTTCCGAAGAGCAAGTGTGACAATTCTCCTGGAAGTTTATCAGAGAAAGAAGCAGAAGGGATGTGGGTACTGCTCCAGCCTTGACCTCTACAGAGTAGCTCTGCCCCTTATTGACAACAGAGATGTACTTACTGATCAATCTTGTTTTTTGGACTCAACCCGCTATTGTTTTCTGGCCTGACTGCCCCACAGTGACACCTCCACAATCTTATCTGGAGACAAATTCTAACCAGGGAACTCCCGGACATCCCGAAGGGATGGAAAAGAAGAACAGATGGGTGCTTGTTATCTCTGCTCCCTTCACAAATCATAGGACTTTGTGGCTCCCCACAGGCAGAAAACTCCAGCCAGAGAGCCTTAACTGCAGGAAATAGCGGCCAGAGGAGGAGAACTGATCCTTCCTAGCAGAGATTGCAGATGAATACTTAGAGCATAGCGACAATGGGAACATCAGTCAAAGCAAAGCACTGGTGTCCTATAGGGAAATAAACTGTTCCAACACTACATAAAGACCCTTTCCACTCCTGGTCACACAACCTGACCACTGCAGTGAGATTATCAAACAAGGCAAATAAAGTTGGTTTTCCACAGTAGTCTTATCGCCATTAAAAAAAAAACCAAAACAAGAAACCAAACACTATTGAATTGACTTCCATGCAAAACTGAGAAATAAGAGAACTTCTGCCTTACCAGTTCAGACCAAATGAGATTCAGCTGCAGGTCACAACCATGTGCTCTGGCTCTAGGTAAGAAACTTGCTCTCTGCTACAGCAAACCAAGCAGTGAGAGATACCAAGGACAACATGAACAAGCAGAAAGGGATCTTCCCTCTCATTCTGCTAGCTGGAGCTTTTATTATAGATATAAAGCCTTTTTTTTTAACATATATGTACATACGGAAATTTACAGGTTCCTCCTTGCTTATTGGCAATGGTTGTACGGTTTCCCCCAGGAAATGATCTGCATGCAGAAACCTCTCCATCAGCAGAGAGCAAAGCTAAGCCTACGGTAACTGCACAACCAAGCAAGTGCAGGCATTTCCACATTTCCTTTGCACCCTGCATTTCAGCAGCAGGCGGGCACGAGGAATAACATCAAGGTTGATGTGCTAGTTTCTAATCCCAGTAGGAAAAAAAATGGCTCTGTTGTTTTCATATTGAGTTTGCATGTGTTTGCCTGCTTTGTAGAGACTGCGCATCATAGAAAGCCTCTCGCTGTCTGGATGTTCCCTGGCAGTGAAATACAATACGCTGCTCTGCTGCGCCCTGCTAGGAGGCCTTTGCAGTGGTGAATGACTCTAGGGAGCAACAACAGAAGCTTTATAAATCATTGTCATTTCTGTCACTGTCACCAACAAAAAAAATTCTCTGGCTCTATTGTGCTGCCAGCTGTGAGGTACCAGAAACATTTTTTAACAACAGGAAGAGAGGACAAATTCACTTGGAAAAGCTAGCAAGGCAGATAACCCTTGAAAGGCGATTATGTGAATTCCCAGAAGAGAAACTAAAATTGAATAGAGAGTAATACAAGTCATAGAAAGTTATATTTTGTCATTTTCATTGAGAGGCTGATTCATGCTTAAGATGCCAGGTAAATAAAACTGACAAGTTTGAATTGAATTTTCTATTTGTGTTAGAGGTGTGCGTATTTCTCTCAACTGTTTCATTAACGGCTGCTTTTATCTTTGTAGGTGGCATATTAGGCCTGGCACTAGTAACGTTTTGACAGTTACACGTAAGTGCAAATAAGATCGGGAAATGAAATACATCAGAGCAGTTTGGAGCCTCAAAGATGTGACTAACAGGCCTGATCAAGCTCTCCAAAAGAGATTAAAGCAGAAGATGTCCTAGCACTCTCAGAGATGACACTCTCCCAAATCACCATAACATCTCGCTCAAGGAAACAGTCTAAAGCTGGAGAAGACTCAGTGTACTGCCTCTAAACATTTGCAGGGTCCACAAGACAGAAAGACCATCCTGGTCTTCCAGAAGCACCAGCAGAGGTAACTCTTCCATCGGCAATTTCTCTTTGCTTTGCAAGTTATTTTGGGTGACATACATCGCTCCGGTTCCCCACAAACAACAGCCTAGATTAGACTGCAATCTATGCCTCAGTGAGCTGGAGGACTTATTCCTGAGAGGGTGGTGGGAACCCAGATAAAACACCTTCCTGCAAACAGACCCTTTGGGAGAGAGACAGCACAATTCTAGTGGAGCACTCAAGGTGCTGCAGGGCCTGCTCTCTCTAGGCAGATCTGGTAAATCTCTTGTTTCCCGATCTCCGCTTTCCCATCCCAAATATGAGTGAGCCCAACGTCACAAGAAGATTCAGAATCGAGTTAGTATTTCTTGAATGTAAATATCAGCATGAGTTAAAAGATTGTTCAAACAGCAGTAAAACAGAGGGTTGGGATTTTATTTTGGTCCCCATGAAATAGGAACTTATAAACTTGCTACTATCTAAGCCCAAGTACATCTATTCTGAATGTAAGAGAAGGATGCTAATTTTGCAAGTGGCCACCACACCTCCTAACCCTTCCAGAGATTTGGAGGGTTCTACTACCCTCACACAAAGAATTCCACTTCTTCAAAGCACTAGCTATGTTGGGAAGCCTCACGTTATTTGTAATGGACTAGTGAATAAAGGCATTCTAGTGTTTGCTGAAGTTGGCCTTGTCCTGGCCAAAGCCACCTCTCGAGACACACTGATGTTTGATACAAGCAAGGTGTGTGAAGAACAGCTTCTGGTGCAGGAGTGACTCCTGCAGCCTGCCCGAAAGGAGCAGGCGGAAGAGTTAATCAGCAGTTCCTGCCGCTGCGAGAGAGGAGAACCTGACCCAGGATCCCTGTCTGCAATTGATTTGAGGATGTACATTCACAATAAGCCTTGACAAGTTGCCAAGAGAGATTGCACATGTGTCAAGGTTTTAGCCTTGGTTCTATAAACAACTTGTCCCAGGACACTGTGCCCATGGGAAGGGCTGCTGAGAGCAGGGAGTGAACACGAGTTTGGTGAAGTACGAGTAAAGTCACCAAAAGAAAAAGTAAAACATCAAGACCCCATTAAAATCAGACTGAGTATAAGACAGGAGTAGCACCTATTTCCTTCCCTTCAGTGGAGTCCTGTGACAGAAAGCTTGATGTTTTGAGTGTGTTTTTCCACAGGTTGTACAGAAATCAGTGTATCCTCAAGTTCTAAACAGAATTCAGACCTAGGCAGCACACCCACAACTGTAAAGAGAGTCACTGGTGAAGAGGAATCAATGACGAAGCACTAACATTAGCTTCTCCCATACTTCAGGGCATAGATACACGATAAATGTAATTTCCATTCTTGTATTTTATTTCTCACCTCTTCAATGTCAGTCTAGAAATAAAAGTTATTTTTTGAAAAAGGGAATAATTAGAATCTCTCAAGAAAGGCAGAAAAATACCTACAATATAAAAATATTCCTGTGTGGAAGTAAAGCCATACAATGGGACACAGAGGAAAACAGTTTTCATTCACCACAGACGGTATCAAAGAAATAATTCAGTAAGACAGAGCGACTTGGCCAGCCTTGCTTGACTGACACAGTGCCAAGGTCTGACAGCCACCTGCAGCTTCAAAGCATCGTGCGCACCCTCACAGAGCCAACACGGAAGTGCAAGAACTTGCAGCAAGGTGACCATCATCAGCACCTGCTGGGTAGGGAGGATTACAGAGGAAAAGAAAAAGGGTTTCTTTGCTATTCAGGAAAAGGGAGCCATGAGCACCTCACTGAGGAGCTTTGCAGCGTAGAGCCTCTCATGTATGGCAAAAAGGAAGCCTAATACATTCCTCCACAGTTTTGAACACGACACATGTTTATTTGAAAGCTCCCTCATAAGGAGGAAAGAGAAGTTAAGCAAATGAATAACAAAAATGGAAGAAAAGGCAGTACCTGAATACTGCAATGCACACCCCTGTTTGTCCTTCATGGAGTCTAAGAATGCAGTGTCACATTAAGATTCAGGCAGTGCTGCCTTCTCTTGAAGTGCTGCCAGTGGGGCAGGACCGTGTTTCATGAGGAGAAGCCAGGCAGGTAATAACCACTGCAAGATCCACAGCAGCACATATCAGGGTGAGCAGACCAACATGGCCCTTCCCTTCACTGTTAGCACGCAGAGGCAACAAAGGCTGAAGCCTTCGGCAGAGCCCACGCGTGCACCAGTGGTGCAGAGGATCCCAGGGTACAGACTAACAGGCCACTGAACAGCCCATAGGTTTCAGGGACTCTTATTTCACACCTTTTACCACATTTTCTCTAGAACAACATTAAAATATCTGCAGGAACAACTTGGTCATGCTATTTTCTTGCTTTTTAAATAGGGATTGGGATGCCAGATGTCTAAGTCTTCAGATCTTCCGGATGCCAAAAACGGATGACTCCTAATGCAACTGTGCCAAGCAACCTGTCTGGAGAGGGCAGCAGCAGAGCAAGGGCTGCTTGGAGGAGAGGGATTTGTCCACATCACTGAACTGAGTTTTAACAGTGATTAAAGGTAGGTCACAACTAACAACTGCCAGACCCTCTTCTCAGATTTCAAAGCACACAGGAGGCAGCTGGCTGGTTTTAAAACTGGCAATCACGGAGTCATGTTAGGTTTTGAATATTCATTTTACAGTCATGGATGTGAATAAAGAAAAAAAAATCCTCTGGTACCAAGTGTCTCATCCTAACACCCTACAAAGTCAGGACTAAGTGCAGTCTGCTGATTCCCAAAGTTAATGAACAAACTATATGTCCTGATGACAAATCAAATGACAACCAAAGCACAGAAAGGAACATAAGTTTAAAGCTTCACTTTTCCTCTGGAACAGCATTTGAAGGTGATCTTGAAATATGCTGACAGTACTTAGCAGGTTTTAGGTAGCCAGGTGTTGCACACATACACACACACACACAAGTGTGTGTATATATATATATGTATATATTCTTATCCTGCAACTTGTCACATGTCTCTAGGTTTTGTCAGCCTCTAAATGGAGCTACTACGCTGGTCAAACAAAGGCATCTTTGTTAGACCAAACTTCTCTACCTCACCACCTCAACTGCTCCCGTGATGCTTGTGTTACGCAGGCAGGCAAAGCAGCAAGATCTCCGTCCAGGCTTCTTCAGGAAAGCTACTAGCTGCACCACCATGGCCTCAGTCATGTAAGGTCAAGAAGAAACAACCTAAACAAAAAGAAATGGAGGAATCTCAGGAGGCAGCTGCCACACATACAATATTCTCTTTTTAACTTGGGAAAATAACGTTATTCAAGAACATTGATTCAAAAATTGAATAGTTATTTATTGTTCCAGAAGTACATTGCTCTTTTATACATATTTCATAAATGATACAGGATTTTACACATGTTCAGTTGTGGTTTGGTTTTGTTTTTTGTTTTTTTTTTTAAAGAAGGGCTTTTCTCCATGCTCCCTCCCTCATCCCAAACACACACCAAGGATTCAGCTACAGGAGTGTTCATTTTGTTTTTTCCCCCCTTTAAAACTCACCACACAAACAGGATAAAACAGATAAAAAATAATCACACAATGTAATTAAATTGAAAGACAGAGGAAAAGGGGGAAGGGTAAAAAAAAACCAACTTAGAAACATGCACCCATTCGGTCCAACATGCCATTGAGTGAGAAGAGGCAGCGATCCCAGCTGTGTTTCCACATCTGCAAGGCACCTGGCATCTAGTTAGTACCGATTTGGTTATTTTCTTTCCTTTTTCTTTTTTTTAAATGTAGTTCTCAAAAAAACCAGAATCCTCTTTCCATGACACAGTGAGGAATAGTAATGAAACACCAAAAAAGTAGCCAGTTTGTCTGTATATAAAGCTTAGTGCCCTTCTCCCACCTCCATCCTGTCTTCACAGTATTTATCAGCAGGATGCTAACCAGACTGACTCGCTTTGAGTGATGAGATGTTTTAACTGCTCAGAATTCAGCCAGCCTTGGCTAGAAGAGAGGGCAATGGGTCGACTTTCCTTCCTCTATGTCTTTGAGTCAAGAACAAGAAATGTCATTAGCCACTCCTAAGAAGTTCTGACCTGTGGATGTGAAGCTCATTTAAAGCTACTTAAACACAGGAAAGTGCTAGAGAACTGAAACAGTTCTGCGCCTGGCACTCAAGAGCCCACGGCTTTCAAAAAGCCTCTGGGCAAGGAAAATGTTTTGCGTTTAAGAAAGAGTTATGGTTCTGCAACAATTTCATAATCCTTTAAGCCTTTCTCATTTCATAGTCCAGGTGGCTATCAGATTTGGGGTAGGAAGAGGAGAATCCTCCCTCCCTTAAGACTGAACACAAAAAACCTCTCATGCAGTGCCGCCGTGGATTTCTAGGAGCTCAAGGGCATCGGGACACAAAGTTTATATAGTTATTATGGAATAATCAAAAAAATCAATTATCAAATATCCAGAAGAAAACTCGTTCCTTCTCTCACTTGGCTACAACCAAACTGTGCTACAAATAAGCAAAGGAGGAAGTCAGTGGAGCACGTGGGGTGGGCTGGGAAGGGGAAGCTCACGGTTTTCCAGTAGAAAGCAGTCTTGTAGTAACTTTACAAAAAAGATCAGTCTGATCAGAAGTGTGCGTGTTAATGATGGTGGAGCGCAAGTTCTGATCACCAGCCATAGCTCCAGGTGGCCTGGGTTCTTTGTTGGTGTTTGGGGTTTTTTTCCCTTTTTTTTGAGAGAGAAAGAGAGATCTGAATCAGGTAAAGCAAAATTTAAAAAGCTAAGCAGGCTGCTGGTGTCTTATCAAGAGGCAGACCCTGCAAAGCTGGAAGAAGACACCCCTACACCCCAGCGATACATTCGTTTAATGACCCCTCCAATCCTGTATTTGTACATAATTCCCATTCAGATAGTTTTTAAGTGTGACTATTTTCCAAGCCCTTTTCAAAAGTAAACATTCCACAATGTCCCATCTTCAGATTTACGAGATTCCCCCCCTACAGTCCTTTGTCTTGATTAAAGGTAAAAACCCTCCACCCCCACACCACCTCCCAGCTTCCACCTGCAATGCTTTTTAATTAAAAAGGCAAGAGCTATGAACACTTTTGTTGCTGAGGTTCAGAGCTTCTTTGCCAATCAGTCCTTTTCACCAATTTGCTGGATGGGCAGGTGAACCTGCAGTGGGTCTCGAAGCCTCTTGAGGTCCAATTCTGCCTAAAAGTAAAAGGCACATTATAAAGAAAAAGCTCCCAACACACATTCCCTAACAGCATTTCCCTTTACAGAATGGAAAGTTTTCCTGCATTTCTTCGGTTTTCCTGTTCAAGAGGGAAGTGTTCAAAAAGTAAAATAAAGTCACAGGCTCATACTTGGGAAAACCATTCTCAGCACTTCAAGACATTTGTGCTGTAATTCTCTAGACTTGTCTACATGCAGCCACTTCAAAGGAATATATAGCAGGGAGGATCTGATCCCCATAAACTCACTGGAACCTTTATTTAAAAAAAAAAACCCAAACAAAATCAATAAACTCCCCAACTAGATTCACAGGAATAGTTGATTCTAGAAGAAAACTTCCATGCAAATACAGCCACCCAAGAGCATCTGTATTCAACATGGGTTGAGGAGCTTTTCTCGGTTTTCTCATGAAGCAGAGAGCCCTGACCTTCCTCAACTCCTTGCACAGCTCCTTCTCAGGGGCAGGCGAACACATCTTGCCCTGGATCCTGCTCGTGCCATCCTTCCGCAGAAAGGCTCAAAGACACAAGGAAAGATCTCTACCCAGCTCCTTTGTTGAGCAGATCCCACAACGTGGACAGTCTGCCAGAACATCTGTCCCCAGAATCTGAGAAATCTGTCCCCATTACCTCTAACAATACAGCTCGGGGTTTTTAACATTGTTTTCCATGACTGCAACCCAGCATACAGAAGTGCTATGTCACAAAGACATGAACTGAATGGGTGTAACCCTTCATTCCTCACTAAACCCATCTGGTGTGGAGGAGCTGAAAAAGGAAATCTTGAATTAGGCTCCTCTGAGACATGAAATGCCTGAAGCAACTCAAGATTTGCCAGCAACTTCTAGAAGGCCCTTACAGATAGAGACACACAAGCATTTCACATTGATTTATACATACAGCAGTTCTATTCCTGAGTATACCAAAGCCAATTCAGTGACTACACTGGGGCTGTGACAAGAAAATAGGCTGAAAACTTTATATCCATTCTTGTTTGAGATGTATCTATTAATAGCAGCTAAGAACTCTCAAGCAGTAACTTCTTTGTTCTATTTCTGGGAAAAAATCTTGTTACCTGAGCAATTGCATCCTTGAGTTGGTTGTATTTCTCTAGATCAAATTGTGTCTTTTTGGCTCCTTTATGGAAAAAAAATAAGTACTGTCTGTCTCTGGCATCTGGATAAACATATTCCTAAAAAGAAATAAGGAGAGAAGATGTGAATAAAACATCAACAGGATGCAACACAGGACGGCATCAGCACAGCATGTATTAGGCATGTTTTGGGAGGAAGGCTGGTTTCTGTCAGTGAAGACACAAGACCAAACAGCATCATTCAGGCTCATTCAGTGTGGAAGGGGGACCCCAACCAGCAGCAAAGCCCCACCCAGTCACTTCCTCGCTGCTACTGGATGGAGGAAGAAAATAAGGAGGGTAAACCCTAAGAAAAACTTACGAGTCAAGATAAAAAGCGTTTAATAAGTGAAGGAAAAAGCAATCACCTGCCACCTCCCACCAGAATGCCAACGCCCTGTCAATTCTCCCTGCAACCAGTACTTCGGAGCAACTCCCTCCTAGTTTATTGCTGGACATGACATCATATGGCATGGAGTATCTCTTTGGTCAGTTCAAATTAGCTGTCCCAGCTGTGTCCCCTTGCAATGCCTCACCCACCCCAGCACATTCCAGGGGGCCAGGGCAAGGACAAACAAGAAGCAAAGAAGGCCTTGATGCTGTGTGAGTGCTCTTTTGGTCACAAATCCAAAACAGGCACCATACCTGCTGCTACAAAGAACACTAACTCCATCCCAGCCAGACCCAGTGCAGTCAGGCTTTTGCTTCTCTACTAGCACGTTACACTCCAGCACTGAGTCACCACCACCTCCCTCCTGTCCTGAACGTGTGAATCCTTCGGTGCAGAGAGAAAAACTAACACGTTTCAGCACTGCAATACTGACAGTTTGTGGGGGAAAAAAGAGATGCAAAAACTATAAAAACTAAAGTTTTGTAAGATGGCCCTTACTCTCTTTTTCTTAAGGTTGTAAAAATGCAAAGCTCATGAGTTCATCCCTCATCCAAACTATGCAGGTGAGAACAAGAAACCAATCCTATAACTTTTGCCAGAGATACTCTGCTGCAAGAAAGTCACAGTTTCTTAGATCATCAGAGCAGCAGAGCTGTTGATACCAAATTCCACATATTGTCTACAAAGCACAGGTCTGTTTTCTGAAGTTAACTCTCCTTGGTATGGGAACAGCACACAGCCTCTGTCTGGTATGCATCCAATGACTCGAGCTGCATTCAGAATCAAGCTGCCCCTGAAACACCGAGATTTTGTCTGGCAGAAGAGGTACTAGTTCAAATGGATGACTCGAAATATCACGTCTGAGCTCAAACACAGCAGCAGTTCCTGGTGTACTTGGCAGAAACCACGCAGCCCTGACAGAGGCACGTGTGTCCTCAGCTCCTGAAATGGTGCAGCTGACAAACCCCTGGGACACCTGAAGAGTCTGTTCTGGTGCTTTTGTGGCAGCAGAGACTCTACGAGGCCTTCCTCCTTCATGACTCAGGTGGAATTGTGAAGTTTGAATGGGAGTGATGAGACAAACCCCATACTAGAAAGCCACAAAGTCTGTCACAGCTACAAGGATGCAGAGAAGGATCCTTCCTCTGGATGAAAGGCCAGGTCCGCAAAACACCTAAAATGTTCCAAATATGATCCCTGAAGCTTTCTTGTCTTTTTAAAAAGGTCAGTATCTCATGTCAGAGAAGTGTCCTTGAAACTCAGTCGGTAACTTATGCACCTGCAGTTTATTTGTGCTGATAAATCCCAGCACCTGGATGCCTTTGGTGCAAGTCATTGTGTGTGAGGCTGCGTGGGTGTGTGTGCAGAAATCATTTCTTTTGAGCAGATGAACCCGTACAGCTAAAGCGTCAATCACACATCGTGCAGAAGCATTTAGGAAGCATCAGGAAAACAGCAGTGACCACCACCAGAAAACATCACAATCACATGTCACCACCCAGGGCAGCAAAAATTGAATCAAGCACCATCTACATTCCAGTGGGATAAGGAAGCGGCAAAGCTGCTTCTATGAGGTGCAATTTCACTATGTTTCTAGGCAGCAGAGCTCAAAGCAAGTCTTCTATCAAAGTTTCAACGCCAGCAAAACAAGTCCTACCTGGCGAGTTATTACAAAATACGCATACATTGCCATGGCACTACCATAGGTGATGAAATAGGTGACTGGTTCCATAATGTCCCAGGAATACTCCCACCAGGTGAGGCGGGCCAGGATCCCAAACTGAGTGGCCATGTAGGCCAGGCCTCCCCACAACACCAACGTTGTTCTCTTCTCTGCTTTCCTGGTGAGCTCCATCCTTACCTGTAGGACACAGAAACAATGACGTTGATATAATTAAGACAGAATGTAAAAATAACACTTTGCATCTATATCAAATGAATTTATATTAAATGTTAAGTGGTTCAAGATTCCTGATTTGAGTCTTTTATGCAGACAAATCCAGAATTCTTTTCCACGAGTATCTTGCCATCATACTCTGAGCACAGCTCTGGCTACCTTTCAGAGACACTTATGTCCAGAGACATCCCTTCACATTAGCCCCAGTCTTTATACACTACCATGTTAATTTCCAATTATATAAAGCAATGAAACAAAATGCTTCCACAGAACCAGAAACAGATACGGTTTGGCAATACGCTTAGTGCATTTTCTCTTATTTGAAGTGTGCCATGGACCTAATTAAAACCTTGAAATAAATTCAGGCTGAATTTAAAGGATAAGTAAAATACAATGAGAATCTTCTCACTTTTTCTAGCGGTGCAAGTTGCTGCTTCAATTCCTCTAGTCTCCCTATCAGTTCCTTCTCTTTGTTCAGCTGGTGCTCCTCGATGCACAAGGCCGTATACAACTGCTGAACCAATGTCTTGACATCGTTCAGCGTCGTTGCATTTTCATGGCTTAAGAGTTCTAGGAAAGAGAGAGACTATTTGATATGCATTAACCCTCAGATTTTCTCATGTACCCCTCAGAAACCGCTATCTTGGCATGCAATTCTCAAATGAGGAATAAATGAAAGTGTTGATTGATGAAAAGCTACGGACAGCTTAGTTTTCACAGCAGCAGCTGAAGGAAAAGGGACTCATTTGTGCCAAGGCACAGAAAGCACATCATATCCCCTCCTCCCAGATGTAGGGCTTCTGTTCCCCTGCAGAGAAAAAAAGAAAAGGTGTGTTCCTACTGAAGTGACCATCAGAAAGTACTTGGTATCGAAGACGACAGAGTGCAGGCATTTCCATTTCAAAGTACATAGGGCGATTTTGCAAAAAAAGAAAAAGTGAGAGCTGGAAAGTTGAACAGAACTCATCTCGGTGCTTATTTACAGGCACATCCATGTTAATACAAGCTGACTATAGAAATCTCCTTTGCAAATGAATCAGAGGCAGCAATTTCATGTAACCTAGGTGATCCCAGAGCTCACCTACCAGCACACAGCAGGTATTTCATACAAGTGAGCTAACCAAAACCAAACTGACTCACTAACACAGACTTTGCTCTCACAAACATTAGGCGAGTGGGATGTCCCTCACCTTGGGAGGGCAGTTTCTCCAGTGCAGAAACAGGCACTGGGTTTGCATTCTCACCCAGTTGTATAAAAAAACTATAGAGTAGATGAGCTAGGCTTGATGCCATCATCCACTCTCACATAGAAGAGATGACAATCTTGTTATGAGGCCTCACTCTCTATGGCTTATAACATCTTCTAAGTGTGCAAAAACATACCAAGGACGGAGAGCAGTAGGGTGAGAGGACAGGGAGTAATGCACATGTGTGTGTGAGAGAGATCCAGGAGGCTTAATGGAGAGTTTTCTGTTAAGATTCTTTAAAGGAGACTGGAAGAAAATTCTCCAGTTATTTGGATATCACTAAAATAGACTCTAAGGCCAGGATGAGAAAAAGCAAGGTTTCCTTCAGAAAAACACACGTGATGTCCTTGAACAAATTAATGAAATGTGCTGCAATTAAACAGGGAACTGAACACCAAAATTTCTGATGTTTACCAGAACCAGGCTGGTTTACCTCTCTTTGGTGGTCTAACGTGATACGTAACATCATTAATGATCAGTTTGAAGTCATCCAGCAGAAGCAAATCTATGCCTGTGGAAGAGGCCACACGCGTGCCGTCTGCAAGGCAAACACAGCACTCGTTAAACAACAGAACCAAAGCACCAAAACACGCTGTGGCTAATCAAGTTGCAATGCTGCCCCAAATCCAAACTTCTACATTTTCCCCACAGACAATATGCTTTGTCAAGACGTCTATATCCTTTGGCAGACCTTATGTGGCAAATACTAGCTGAGCTACGTATGCAGTTGCTTTTCTAAATTAGTGGTGGTTTTGGTCATCTTAACATCCACTTGGAATATTTCTCTACATTTTGCTGTACATCCTATTCTTTACAAATCAAATCTCTGCATCAGTTGCATGGCCTGCAGCTTTCCTACTAAACAGTAGGAAATTCTGCAAAAACAGACCTAAGTCTTAGTGGAGATAAGCTAAGGATTAGGATACTTTTCCTTATCCTTCACTCTACAGTCAGATCTCCTTGGCAGACCTGACTCCATAGGAACAGTTAATGGAATATTCTTACTCTAAGAAAGGCAATTTTACCTTCTGCTTATTCAGGAATACCCAAGAACCCACGTCACAACGAGCATTTACTAAAAACACAAAAGGTTGGATGAGAATAGCTGGCATGTGAGTAAATCAGTTCGTAAACACCAGTACCTGCTGAATAAATTGCAACCCGATCGATTCCTCGGTCCTCTGCTTGCAGCTGTTGTAAGAACACCCCAACAGAGTCTGAGATAGGTTTAAGCGTGAACTGGCACCGTTCACGCCGGGATGGAAGATTCACAGAAATCACAGGTAACCCATTTTGGTAAACCACTGTCACATCTATAAAGAAGAAAAAAAAAATACAAGTCTCATTAAAAATTAATAGATCTTCTCATGTCCCATAACGAAACAGACAATCACAGTTATGAACTGGACATAAAACAGACTAAATTTTTGCTTCACCTTTTATGGAGTGATGCCTCCACCAAAGGAAAGCTGAGGGTTGTTGGAGGTTTTCACACCCGTTAACTTGGTAGTATCTGTGCTTTGTGGAAAGGTAAGAGACTCTCACTGTAACCCTAATCATGTTTATACTAAAGGCAACACGACAGCTAAAAGCCACAAAAGCTTCACAGTATGTTTTGGATAGTTTTTGAGAATAAAAGTATTATGGACTATTGAAGATAAAACACTGCGTGTTTTTATCAGGATTTATAGCCCAGCAGACAAAGGCTGACTGCATACATTAGGAAACATCAAGGAAGGACCTACATCCAACTTTTTAATGGTTGTTTAATTCTGGTTTCCTTCTCTTTGTCCCACAACAACAAATATTTAATAAAACAGTTATGAGGTTGTAGGAACAGCACCCCAAGTTTAAGTGTCTAGATCATTCCATCTAAAATTCAAGGGATCAACACATTTTGTACTTCCAGACATACATGACTTCTTAAGTGTCGATAGAACAATGTTTTCCATTCCTTTAGAGCCATAGAGAGCTTTCTCGAAAGCATTCTTCAGGATTTCAGTGCATCTTTCTAAAAATCCATGGTACGAATCCCTTACGAGCTGCTAGCTACTTATTATTTCACTGGCAGAAAGACAACCCACCGTATGGGATACCCAGATATAGAAAAGTTTAAAGTTCACATTCCCTAAGCCCTCTCCTGAGTCACAAACAGTCAAACTTCTCCCAAATGCAGAAGCTGCTAAGCCAGAGCAGCACACCTAAAAATGATCCACTTTGGAGTGCTATGTATTTTTCTTATGTAAAAAAGTAAGGTCTTTTTAATTGCACAGAGCATTTGCCATGTCTCCAGGATGGCGCAGTCGCACCCACCCACGCTGCATCTGGCTTGGTATTTCCACCTGTTGTAGCTCTGGCCAACGACACGAACCACACCGTCTGCTTACACTCGTGTATTGACGTGACAAGTCACTTTAAGAAGCTAACATCAAAACTAGTTGGTCAAAGAAGCCAATGCAAGCAGAAATAGAAGGAAAAAAAATGTGATTTTAACTACAAAGGAAACTGGTTCTTAGCATGCTGCTCTTCAGAAAGGTTTGCCACCAACAGCCGCCCCTTTAGATTTGCTGTCAGATGATGAAACTGTTTATCACAGGATCATTTACATATAAGGACAAATCTTTTACACTTTTACAAAGCCAGAAGAGTTCTCTTGTGCATCTGTGCTTACCATCACGTTAACCAAACCAAGCACGCAAAGGCTTTTTCCCCCTCCCAGGGGATGGCTATGCAGTGCTAACAGAGAGGAACTCTCGTCATCTTTATAGACAAGGTGGAAGTGATCAAGTATGGACATCTAGAATGATTACTGCATCCCAAGAGATGCCCCTATTTGGATGCCTGCAAATGCCTGTTCTCAAGACTCAGACATCTGCCAATTCATTGCTATCCACTTAGACAGGATTTCAAGGTCCTTATCAGCAGCTGTCACAACAACAGCCATCAGTTTTTTGCATTCTTTCACTCAAGTATTTCAGCAAGACACTGGCAAAAAAAAAAAGATTAGCAAGAGCTACACCTGTGACTGAAGGCTCAGAAGGAACGATCAACTGTTTAGAAGTTTAAAATAGGCACTTAAGTACTGAATTAATTCGTTCCGTGATCAGTATATGCAACACGAACTCAGGTAACTGCTTACATAACCACAAGACAAGAAAAACATTCTTTATTTAAAACGCTACCTTGATGACACCGGCAGTGAGCCAGTTACTGTAGAGCAGGATGGATAACAGTGTTGGCACCGTAACTTTCCTGTGCATCCCCGTGGTACGACTCAACCACTGCCAACTGCCAACTCTGGAGGAAGCGCCTACCAGCACCAGCCCTGCGGCATTTTAACTCTCCACGGACCAGATGGAGATCACAGGGATAAATGCAGGGATAGGAGGTCAGACTGCACCATCAGCATCGGTAGCACACACAAAACCTTCCTCACGGATTTCCATCTTAGGTGAAGTACTAAAGACAAATAATTTTCCCTCAGAGGGCTGCCTCAGTATGTCTGGAATTGCAGCTGGTTTATGTTTTCCTTACAAAAAGCTAGCAAAAATAATTTTCTAGCCTAATTCAATGGTAGGGAAAGCCCATAATTCCAGTACGATCCTCTCATCACCTCCCACACAAGTAATTTCTGGTCAAATTTTGATTGCATTGGAGTGGGAAGGGCTCCGAGACAAACACAAAGATGAAAAAATCCAGCAGGACGTGTCAATAACACCAACCTAATAGACAGCAACAGGCAGCTCCAGTACAGTTAATAGCACGACACTGTGATACGCCTGCCTGCCTCGTTCTCCCCTGCTCCGGCAGCCCCGGCCATCGCCTGCATGAGGGGGAGCTATTAAGTGGATCAAGCATTTTGGCATCTCACTAATTATGGAGCTAACGTTTCAGATAATCTCCACTGATCAAATTTGCAGCCAGTACTTAAATACATGAGAAGTAAAAAAGTAGTTGCATTCCAGGGCATTTCATTTACAGACACTCACAGTCTGGCCAGGGATGCTGCTAAATACAACCATGAAGGATTTGAAAAGCTTTACACACTATATTAAGCGTCAGGTTGCCCTGAGGTTAGAATTCCATCTGAGCACCACAGTTTTAACTTGACCATATGTGCACCAGCAGCAGGTCATTAGTATTTTTTAAAGGCTCTGTTTCTGCATAAGAACAACCTGAGCAACACATTAGGCCAAACCAGGTACAGCAAAAAAGTGTGTGGTCAAGGAGATCAGTGTTGAACATCTAGTGTTGGTAAAGGTGAAGTTACTGGAAGAAATAATAAGAGAAATTTTCAAGCACAATAAGCGGAGGAATAAAAATTGTATGAGGCAGGTAGCTACATGCTTATATTATCCTCTCAGCCTTACATCTGTCCTCCACACTTCTAAACCTTCAGGTTTTCCTTTGAGCTCCCCACAGCAGTCCTGTTGTCTTTGTGCTTGCACACACACACTATCCTGGCAGGGGAAGCAATAGTGCTGGAGCCCTTCACTTCACTGTAGCTTTCAGGTGTCATTAACAAGCCCTAATGGGAACAGGATCTGCTAACCACTTGTGCCTGTTAGCACAGGCTCTCCAGTCCCTGTGCACAGCATGGGGATGCGAAGCAGGCAGTGAGCTCAACACCAGGTGTTTCCTCTTCACCTTCTGCCGTGCTGAGATTTCTAAACTTCCACCAGGGTATTCTTCTTGCTTAATACTGCACCAACTTCTCAAAAAATCTTAATGTCTGTGCTGTCCCAAGAATTTGAATGAAGGGAAAAAATTGCCTTTGCTTCCCAATTTGTTTGCTGCAGCAAACTTTGCTTTCAGCCGCTTGAATGAGTAGCTGGTAGGAACTGCACTTCATTGCACAAATAAAGTTAACAGGGCACACAGCATCTCAAGGCAGGCATCCGCAGACCTCGTGGCTACATCAGGAGAAAGGCTGGAAAACTATTTTGGACAGTTGCACGCAATGACATCCCTCATTACAAAGCCTGTCCATTTTCTTAAGAACAGATATCGGAAAAGTTGAACGTCTCCTTAATACCTCTTGACTGATAAGGGCAGGCTGAGAGAGCTGAGGTTGTTCAGCCTGGAGAAGAAAAGGCATCACAGCAACCTTCCAGTACCTGAAGGGATCTACAGGAGAGCTGGGAAGGGACTTTTTACAAGGGTACTGAGTGACAGGGTGAGGGGGAATGGCTTTAAACTGGAGAGGGGAAAGTTTAGACTAAACATAAGGGGGAAATTCTTCACAATGACAGGGGGGACACCCTGGCCCAGGCTGCCCAGGGAAGCTGTGGCTGTCCCCTCCCTTAAGTCACAGAATCACCAGGTAGGGAAAGACTGACAGGATCAAGTCCAACCGTTCCTACCAAACACTAAACCATAGAACCATAGAGTAACCAGGTTGGAAGAGACCCACTGGATCATCGAGTCCAACCATTTCCATCGAACACTAACCCATGTCCCTCAGCACCTCATCCACCCACACCTTAAACCCCTCCAGGGAAGGCGACTCAACTCCCTCCCTGGGCAGACAGTTCCAGTGCCTAACGACCCTTTCTGCGAAGAATTTTTCCCTTATGTTGAGCCTGACGCTCCCCTGGTGGAGCTTGAGGCCATTCCCTCTCGTCCTGTCCCTTGGGAGAAGAGCCCAGCTCCCTCCTCTCCACAACCTCCTCTTAGGGAGTTGCAGAGAGCAATGAGGTCTCCCCTCAGCCTCCTCTTCTCCAGGATAAACACTCCCAGCTCTCTCAGCTCCTCCTCTTGTTCTCCAGCCCCTTCACCAGCTTCGTCGCTCTTCTCTGGACTCGCTCCAGAGCCTCAACATCCTCAGCATTCATGTCCCTCAGGGCCTCCCCCACCCGTCCCTTAAGCCCCTTCAGGGAAGGTGACTCACCCCCTCCCTGGGCAGTGCCCGAGGCCAGGCTGGGCGGGCTCTGAGCGGCCTGGTCTGGCTGGGAGGTGTCCCTGCCCATGTTGGGGGGAGTTGGGCTTATACGATCTTTAAGTTCCCTTCGAATCCAAACCGCTCCGTGATTCCGTGACTCGGTTCTCCGTCTATTCCCGCGCTCCAGTCGGGATCCCGCCCCCGCCCGCTCCCTGAGGGCCCCGCGGCGCTGCCGCCACTCACCGTCGGGGGGCGCTCCCGCACTGCAGTACCCGGCGCTGCCGCTCCAGCAGGGAGAGAGCCTGGGGGGCACCTGCAACACAAGCACAGGGACGCGCGCTCAGTGCCGCTCAGGGGAACCCCAGCCCTCCCCTCACGGCATGGACGGGCCTGGAACACCGCCCTCCCCTCACCAGCACACCCACAGCAGCCCCACTGCCTCCTCCCTCCCTGGCGCCGGCTTCTGTAGAGACACACTCAGATCAGTTTCAGAGAGACACGGCTACATCATTATAAAAAGCAACATCAGGCAACAGCACCGCTCTTCAAAGGCTAAAGAGTTAAGTTCTAGCCTAACAGTGGCACAGAGTCAGAGAATCACAGAATCACATTACAACCAGGTTGGAAGAGACCCATCAGATCAAGTCCAACCATTCCCATCAAACACTAACCCATGTCCCTCAGCACCTCATCCACCCGTCCCTTAAACCCCTCCAGGGAAGGTGAAGTTTGGGATCTGAGAATTCAGAGCTTCGTTCTTGGGCTGTTTTCTGTGCTGACTTTTTTTCCCTTGTCCTTACACGACGGAGCCAAACTACAAGATGCAAGTAGCAAACATACCTGCGCATGGAACAAATAGTTCAGGATAAAAGAAACACAAAACTTGCTACTGAGCTATTAGGAAAAAAAACCCAAAACACAAAACAAGTGCACGAATAGTTCACATGTTCTGAAGCCTTAGCAAGAGGCAATCTGCTCATGAAAACCTAGAGTCATAATGATTTAAAGTCTGTCTTGTAGGATGTTATTTCAGTTGTGCATTAACCCAGCAGCAGAATTACAATTCTAGTACACGAGAGCCCAATTTTAAGAAAGAAAAAGGCACAATACCAGCTCTCATCTGTCTATATTGAGAGATTTCAGTGACAGGCACTCACATTTTTCAACAGCTGCAGACCAATAGAGACATTCCTATGGTCTTGGGCTTTTTTTGTTTGTTGATTCCTAAAATACAACTATCAAACCTATATTTCTATAAAGGTATCTCGCACAAAGGGCTCGTTTTTAAAATAAATTTCTAATAGAAGTTTCCATCAGAACCCAGGCTGTTGAGTATTTCTCTGCCAAACTGTCCATATCTCCGTATTTCGTGGGGTTGCTTTCAATAATCTACTTAAAGCAGCTCTATCTGCTGCTTCACTTTTCTTCCAAAAAGACTGCTCTGCAAATCAAGGATCACTTCACCTGTACTGGTTTTTCTTGGGCCTCGGGCCCAGATGGTCAGTGCACCAACAGCTCTGGACACACCCTCTCAGTTCTGCTGCATTTACACACCATTTTTCTCAGTCTTTACAATGAAACATCAGCATTTTTCAACCTTCCACCTTACCACTGCAATTTCAGCTTCCCATGGTCAAATCAAACAGGCTGCTCACAGGAAAAAGAGAACTGGGCATTAAACAGATGTAACCGAACTTAGTAATAATGTTTGCTTAAAAAACAAACCAAGACCTATGTCTTGGGAACCAAAAGGCAAATTTGGCTTTTTACATCTGAGAAAGAGCAAGTCTTCTGGACTGATGAGAACCCAACAAGGATCATACCTCACCTGAAAAAACAGGTTTAGAACTGAAAAACACCAAAGCAAAACACAGACAGCCTCACGTCCTGGATAAACCTGGCTCTGCTGTCTTGACATCACTGTTATATCATGAAGAGCACCAGAAGCTTCAATGATCAGAAGCCACACCACACGCAAGCTGGTTTTCAGAACCAAGTTTTACCAAGGGAGGGGAAGCCTCTAGAGGAAGTTTTTAGAAAGACCTTCTATTATTTGAAACCGGCAACTTCAATTTTAATCTTTCCAAAAATAGCATGGGAACAGATACAACAATAAGTAGGCTGAATTCACACAGTGAGACACAAACCCTCCCCTGAGAGAGCACTACCACACAGCACTGCTTGCTACTTATTTCACCTGATCTCACGGCAGAGCTCGCACTTTTCAGATATGTCCTTTTCCCTGCTTTACTCTTCCCTTTTATGTGACATTAATCATCTGTTTCTGAAGTTTTGCACACTAAGATCCTGCCTTTCTGCCTGATATGCATGGTAGCCTAAAAAAATTTAGCAGTCGTTTCCAGGAAATCCTAAACCCACTAAAATTAGTTTATCCTGCAGCTAAACAGCTACATAGTCGAAAGATCTTAACAGCCAACATCCTCAAAGACTCTTCCCTAAGGCCACGATGATTTCACAGGCATAATCCGTCCCCACAAGTCTCCTGCCCTTATACAATGCAGGCAAGAACGAGGAAAAAGTAACATGAGTTGAAACGCAGGACATGTGTGGTGACTCAAAAAGCTGAGGCATCCCCAGATTTAACCTCTCTGATAATTCTTCCACCCTGATTCAAGCCTGAACCGTCTCTGTTTCATTAACCCCACAGTCATATGCTGCCAGCATGTCTTATACGAATAAAGGCTGGTTAAGCTGTACCTGCCTGTCACTCCAGCAGCCCTTAATGCTCCCTGCGACACACACTGCGGTTAGACACTTCTTATCCAAGAAACTGTTTCTAATGGCTAGGAACAGAAAAAAAAGGAACAATTGAATTCAAACTCAGCAGAGACTTAACTGTCATCTTCTCCCATCCAAGGTTAACGAGAGCTTAAGGCACCATACATCACTTTTATACCTGAAGGGTACTGATTGTTTTAAAAAGTGGGATGGAGAGAAATGTCTGAACTCCTGCAATTCACAGCTTTATGAAGGAAGGCTGAAGCCCTAACCCTTTCTGTAAAAATTTTTTTCTGATGTTCAGCCTGAACCTCCCCTGGTGGAGCTTGAGGACATTTCCTCTCATCCTGTCCCCTGTCACTTGGGACAAGAGGCCAGCTCCCTCCTCTTCACAACCTCCTTTCAGGTAGTTGTAGAGGGCAATCCATTCAGTCCTTTGTTTCATGCCTCAGCCTGAGGCTCAGGGTTATGCAGCAGCTTTGCTCTCATAAAGATTGAGGCACCAAGAGGGGGAAAATATAACAATAATAACAATAATCATCATCATCATCTTTCCAGTCCTTTGTCTGCAACTAACTGTTCCTCCAGCCTTGCTAACCAATGTCCATATTGGACAATCCAAAGGTAGCAGTAACAGCATCTCTACAGGTCCTAATGTAGCTATCCCAGTTGTACATGGGTGACAAGATTAATGAAAGCCCTACTGGGAAAAAAAAGCCTTTTAGCTACCGGTGAACACTGATGTAGAAGGGGAAGCAGTCAGGCAGAGCCCATGTTCTGGATTTTAGGTAACTCATGTCTAGATTGGTAACAACTTCAGGGTTCCAAGACTCCATTCCTAGTTAAGCTGAAAATAAGAAAAAAAGAAGCTGTCCAGAAAAATGCAGCCCAAGCATGATAAAGGTGAGTAACTTCATTGAGAACACAAGTAAAACACACTGCTAACTCACTACCTGGAGTACGAGTGCAGCACAAGCTGCACAGCTTTTTTGAAAAACAGAGCACTCCGTGTAAAAATTTCTTGCCATGAGCAAAATGTTTACGAGACAGGTTTGCACGCACCAGCTGCAATGAAATGCATAAATTTTATGAAGTGCCTCCTTTGAATGAGCCTGCCTTAAGTCAGATATGAAGCAGCTCACCTTTTTCAACAAGCAATAGTTATTTTCCTCTCTACCTCAAGTTTCACAGCATGAAAAACTCAATGTGCTTCCTGGCTCTGAGAGTGGTTATCCTAAAACCTCCTGGCCAGCCTGACAGTGACAAAAACTGCTGCAAGCTTCCCTCGAGCAATCACAGTAACCCAAACAACCCACCTCAAAAGCACTGAAGCCCTTTATCCATCTTGCCCTCTCTTCAGGGTTCCAACTACTCCTGCTCCTGTACTCAGGCTGTTACATTTTGGTGTGTCTGGAACACAAATCTGCTGTCCAAGCTCCATGATGCATAACTTATCAAAACAGCTAAAATTCTTGCACCAGTAAGCTCCCATTGGATTTAAGTCATCAACCTGTGGAGGACTGGCTGTGGACAGCCACCCAGCCAACTGCTCTCCTCAGCCGGACAGGAGGATGCAAGATGAAAAGCTGATGGGTTGGGATAAAGGTAGGGGTATCACTCACCCATCACCCTCTCTGAGATAATGGACTTGACCTGGGAGAAGTCGATTACTGCCAGTGAACGTAGATACTGCCCAAAACCAGACAGACATGAACCCACCTTCCCCTCATGCCACCCCTTGTTCCAGCATCCGATTGACTCCATTGCTGCCAACTCCTTCCCCCAGCTCAAGGGTTACAAGGGCCTTTTCAGTCCTCAGATGAGGTGGATGCCTGCAGCAGTCTCTCCTCACATGGCTCCAAGGGGACAGGGAGAAGACCCGACAGCAACACTTATGCCCATGATACTGGCAAACATGGATCTTGCTGCTGCCAGCACCCAGGTGCAGACCACCCAGTTTCAAATGCCTTTTTCAGCATCCTCTCTGGCTTCCTCAGAAACCTCCAAAGACATGAAACCAGGCCAGACTGGCACTGGAGATCTCTGCCTGCATCTCTCACCTCCTTCTTCACCACCTCCACTCTTTTGAGACATATGGACACCTTGGCCTGCTTCCAGGATGGCCCTTCGAAAAAAAAAATCTTAGTTCTTCCTCTGAAATCAAACCCAGTTTTCACAGGGATTTATTCAAAAAATAAGTAACCCTGTACAGAAGGTGTCCTCCACATTTTTATGGTGGTCTCTGGATATGCTCACATAGTAAATAGTACATGAAATATTTCCTTCAAGACACACCACATGCTTCTCTTTGAGAGCAATCAAACAGAGCTTGCTCTTGCAGGGGTAACATTCAAGCCACATTGCTTTGCTGTCACATGTCTGTTTGATCAGAGGAGCGAGCGTGGCAGGGAAAGCCCTTGGAGCCCCACAATACTGAGCTAATTTTCCTGAGGAGTCACGACTGCTGCCTTTTTAAGCCACACAGCTCGGCTCCCAGGCCCCAAGCACTTGCCTAAACCCCACAGGTCTGAACTCAATTCTTGCTCTCTGCCAGCACACCCTTACTCACAGCCCACTCCAGAGGTCAGATTTTGCCCCAAAAAGAACCTTTCGCACCTGCTGCCTCCACAGGGCAACATTTCCATGGATGAAGGTCAAGCAAATGAGAGCCTGTCTGAACTGCAGTGCTGCTCCTCTTGGGTTTTGTTTCTCTTTTTTGTTTCAAAATCAGGCTGAGGAGACACACAAAAAAGGCAATGCCAGTAAGATGTGGGAAGTGTTAATCTTTGCATTTGGAAGCACTTTGTACGACCTACACATTAGCACAAGGTCTTCATTTGCCGTGCTTCCCTTTGCCACCTGAATTTTCCCTTCTTCCAGCATTATTACAGAGCTTCATCACATCTGCTAGGAAAGGAACATAAACAGGAGGTGAGCTATAAATATTCCCTTCCCATCCTGCTTCCTTTGCCCATCTGCCTTAAAAAAGAAAAAACCCAAACCCCACACAGGTAATCCACGGTGTTCAGGAAGAGGTGGAGGTAGAAGGAAGGAGAGTCATTCTTTGCAGAAAAGGAAAAAACAGGGATGAAGCAACTGCTCCTCATTCTTCATTGCACCTTTCTCCTCCCCAGCATTACCACTGCTGTAAAGATGCTACAGTGATGGGTTTGTGACAGGAACACTGCTGCTTGCGGTGGCTTTGACAGAGCCTCTTGAGGGCAAGAGAGGGAAGAGGAGGTGATGAAAAGGGAAGAAGTTTAACAGAGATATTGGGCACATCGGTCACGCAGTCTCTCCGCTGCTTGCCTTGCCACCATCCACACCAATTCCCCCTAACAGCAACAAAAACCCGCAAATCAAAAGCTTTCCTCTGCCTATATCCTGAATTTTACTGCAAATAACTTACAGAAACAACTGCACTATACGTGCTCTACTTGAAACAGATGACACCACACTCCTGCTTCCATCTGAACTCCGCTCAGGGCCGGAACATTTCCCTTGCAGTCTGTGATGCCAGAACACAGCTTCACTACTAAAATATTTTGGCTTTACTGGAGAAGTAAACTGAATTGAATTCCATTTCTCTAAGACAGCTGTCACAGTCATGGGGAAAAAGACAAGAATTTTAATACCCTTGCATTCTAAAGGTTTGAAAACCACAAACTAAACAAGGTACCTTGATACACTAGAGATTGTGTCAGCTTTGGAAACTGAGCAAAAAGACAAGACAGAGCTGAATTCCTTTCCCCAGTTTCCAGATTTACTGCTTGCACCTTCCTATACTGAAAAGGATGGTACCTGTCTTCTCAAACAAAAGGGGCTTCCAACCCCTAAAAAGCAGTTTGAAGAATTTAGCCAGTTTTGATGCCACCTGGTTTTGGGGTGGGACCTCAGCCATTCATATCTGAAGACTGTATAACCACCGAGAGAAGAGCAATCGGTCGGATTCCTCTCAGAAATTCCTCTGGACCAATATAATTAAGCTTCCATGGCTGAAAGTAGGACAGAGGCACTAACAGCTAAACTAAGTTTGAGGAGCTCTAACAGCTGAACACACCCTCACAAAGGCTGCTTCCCCCTGCCCAGCACTGCAGAGCTCACACCAGCCCCTCCTCAACCCCAATTAATCCTGTCAGTTCCTGCACCTCCCTCCACTGTCCCAGGGAAACCACCTGAGAGCAGGTATACGGACACACACAAACACGCCCTTAGTTTATATAATGATTAATTAAGTCAACAGTTCTTAGTTAGCTCATTAGTAAAAAAAAACAGCCCAAACACTTTCCCACACTCTGTCAATGGTTACCAAGTTATCCACCACCAGTATTTGCGATAAACGAGGATTACAGAGGAGCATAATAAAGGGAGTCATCAAATATTTGGTTCCACTTTGGTTTTTTTGTTTAAAAACAGTTTCTACTAATTCAGTATCTTCCAGATGATGAGGATTGTTTTAATAGGGTTTTAATTGCAGGTTTTGAGATTGTTCAGCTCAAGTATTTTCCTTTTGTTTTGAAAACCCACAACATAACGTTTACCATGTTTATACCTCTAACCATCTAAACATTTTTCCTGCAGAAATTGTTGCAGCCACATTAAAAAAAAGAAAAAAGAGAAGTCACAAGAAAGATCCAACACTTAAATCCATTTTCAACAGCCAGTCCTGAAAAGCTGATTTTAACTACTTGACAAGTTATGGTCTGAAACCCACAAGTCAGACAAGTCAGCGCTACAAAGGGTTTGCCATTCACACTTCCCTCCAGTAGGAATACTGAGGCTTAATTCATATTTAGAGACTGAGAAGCCTTAGAAACAATGCAGGAGAAAAATGACCATTTTCCTAGTCATTAAGAGCATCTAAGAATCAATTGCCTTGGGAAAAGAGATTATCCTGGGAGAGGGGATTTGGAATGGAAAGTAGCTGAAGATCTTTGGCTCAGTCACTTCTTTAAAGCTTTTCCAAATTAATTAAATTGGGTTAAAAATACTGTGATAGGTGCTCAGTGGTCTAGATAGCAGCAACTTGCTCTTTGGCTCTGAATGACACAAGTTGTCAGAGACACCTTTACAGTTCGTACTTTCACTGACAGTCTCAGCTAGTTAATGAAAATGGAATCATACTTCTTGGGAAAAATAAATATACTCACAAAATGGAGAAAAAAACCTTACAAGGGAACAAACACAAAGGGACAGGGATCAAGGTGAGGCACTTCTACTCCAGCAAGGAGGCTGGCTCAGCTCATCCAGGATACGATACTCCCAATTCTTCTCTTCCCAAGAACTTTTTTTATGCTTTCTCACTACAGTAAACAGACCTGGGAACCAAGACTTTACCTTTGATCCACTGCTAGTTAATTTCTGAAATTCTTTCAATCTTGGATACCAGGTTTCTCCTCTCCAAGGACAGCCTCAGTAGCCCAGATAGCGCTGCCCTGCCTCTCACAGCTCCCCAGCCTGAGCTCAGGTAAGCTGCGTAAAGCCTTCTTCCAAAAATTCTACCCTTGCCTGGGTGTCAGATGGCAGGCAAGAAGCCCAAAACCTTCCCCCCACAACCACCTAGCAAGTGGTTCCAGAGCCTCCACGGCACTGGAGACAAGTTACACGGCCATCCGGCCATGCTGCCTGTATTCCAGGGACTTCGCACACGCAAGAAAGAGCAGGCTAAATGTGTCAGAAGATTTCACAAGGCCTTCACCAGGATGGTTCAGATCAGTCCTTAATGAGAAAAGGTGAAGTTCCCATACAGCAAGGCCACTTCTCACTTTAAGATGTCTTCATCTTAAAGCAAGCGTAGTTTCCACCCAAGGCTTGCTGCAGTCTTGTTTCGGCTCTATCGAGTGAAAAAGTGACATGGTTTTATTCTTAACTCGGCTAATCTGAAACTCCTGGTTTGGAATTCTGAATCTTCCAGAGAGAAAGTCTTGTCTAAGGAATAAAAAGATTAAATATCTGGTTTCACCAAAGGAGCAAGAACTCTAGGAAAGCATCCTGTCCGAATCCTTCCTTTTAGCCAAGCATCAGATCTCTATGCAATTTCCCTGGACAGTGACAGCCTCTCTGATGCTTAAGCCCCGACTGTCCCCACAAAATCCTAGCAGAAGTCAGAGTGCTCCTCATCCCTGCTGGCTGAGAGCCACGAGCATGCCAAGCCAACTTGATTTCACTGATCCGTGTTAGGGATCAGCACTGCTACCAGCACTGCGGTCCCTCACTATATACCAGGCAGTTGGTATCAGCTGCAGAAGCCCCTGTGGATGTGTTTTTCACAGCCACCTCCCCCTGCCAGGTCACACTCGAGCCCCTGTAGCCTTTTAGAAACGCACCTCGTACCCTTCTGGTACTATGAGATGTACAGAGAGGAGCTGTAGAACTGTCCTCATTTCAAATAACTGAGCGGGAGACTCAGCACCTCTGATAGTTGCTGGTTGAGGTGGTGCCTTATTTCTGAGTAAGAATAACAAGCACACATGCACTTTGTATAAGAGAAGGTTAGAAAGATAAACAGAAAAAAGGCCTGCACAGACCAAAATAGATTTAAATAAGCTTTCCCACATCAGTTTCAGCCCAGCAAGAGGCTTAAACTGCTCATTCTGATCTAGTTAGAGGTAACTCATCCAAATATCAGGCTCACCTTACTGGGTGACATGAACTTCCTCTCACGCCCCAGCACTTCCCAGAACTGCACTGAAACACAATCTCTTTCCCTGCTTCCCTTCTCCCCTGACAAGCCAGGATTTCTTTGAATCTCAGTGTTACTAGGAGCTAATTTTAACTCTGTCACTGCATTGATTGCAGTGATGCTCAAATGTGCAATTAAGCTAATCATTAGCTGACACGCGGCATCTTTTCCAACTGACAGAGCAATGTTGGTTGAGGGGAGGAAGGGGCTCCAGAGGAGCAGCCCCTATTCTTAGACAGCACAGATGTGTGACTACAGCTGTCACAGCTCCGCTTGGGGAACCATGGATGCTTGATCATGAATAACCAGGGCAGGACAAGCAGCTGTAACTCCAACCTGCATCCAAAGCAACGTGTGAAGGACAACCCAGCAGCTACGTGTTGGAGCCACTGCAGGGTAACCTAGAAGCCTGGCAGCTCATCAGCTCCAACTTGGAAATGTTCTTTTAAATTTGTACCATATTAGGAGAAAATACAGCATGTTCAGTCCTTTGCTGCTATCTGAAAAGGGCTCTTGTACCTCACATCTATTCCGAAGCAGACTAGTTCAAACAAATACAGAGTTACACATGATGCTGTCTAGCAAAGCTGGTTTCAAAAACCAGACTACAGCTGACTAAGTTCCATGGAGGGAGTGCATTTCCACATATTCCACTTGGATTGCAAATTAAGTAGTTAAGTACACCGTAAGAAATCATTTAACAAGTCTGTGCACCTAAACTGTCAGAGCATCAAGCAGCCTTAAGCAGGCAAGTTCAAAATAACTGCTGTCTCCTCCTAGGAAAACCTTCTGTCCAAACAGAAATTTGCAGGGAGGAACCACTCTGCAAAGCCTGTGACACCAACGGCTTCTGCTGCAGCAGCCACAGCTCCTCCGTTTGCCAACCCCCTGCTCGGCAGCTCCTTGTCTGCACACCTTGCCCTTGAACCACCACATCTCTCCTTGTTGGTATGTGAATGAAAGGCAGTGACAAAGTCCAGGTCCTGTAGCAGTGGATTTATAACCACAACCGCAGGCATTTTGCAGTTTGGCCCATGGCCAAAATCACCTGAAAATGCAGTGTTATTTCTGAGCTGTGAGCGTTTCCTTTCCTACAGATCCTGTTTGCTCAGCTGATCCTTCTCAAAATTCACGTCTGCTTTGCTCCATATAAAATTTCACCTAGTTATTTGTTTTGATTCTCTCTAGATAGTTTGCAGCTTAAATCTAAGGCAACACACAAAGAACGGACACACAAGACTCCATTTCAAAGAAAGAAGGTCTGGAGAAGTTGTTGGCCAAGAGTGAAAACCCAGGCTACCCCACCACATCCAACCCACAGAGCAGCAGGGCTGGCCAGCTTTCTGGCTTTACACAGAGCCGGAGCGACATCAAGCTTCTCTTTAAACATTTCTCACATATTTCCCTAGATATGAAGATCTGGGAACATGAGTTTGCTAAGCAGACGTTTCCCTGATGAGCTCTGTTCTGGTCCTTGAGAACAGCAACGAAAAGCTTGCTTGTAGCAGGGGTTGAAGAAATAATGGAGGCTTTAACCTAGTGCCACTGTTCGCTCTTCACAGAAGGTTGATTTCACAGCAGCCGTTCGGGTGACTGGCACCTTTTCTTTTCCTCTCCTGTGTGCTACAGCACCTGGGAAGGAATCTGATACGGAGACCAAGCACAGAGAGTCCACAGCCCTTAAAAGGAACCTCGCGTGACAGAAATCACTGAAGTATGAGCACAATGAATGTTTCTTATACTGTTTTACCACATTACAAGACAAAAACATCCACCAAGGTTTCTTGCAAGCCAATCATGGTTCTCCTTTCCCCCTCTTTTTGCCATAAAAGTAGAGTTCACAGTCCCAGACCACAGGTCTGGGTTTCCTTTACTGACTCGACCTTAAAATACAGCACAGACTGTCAGTGCTTTACTGATCAGTGCGGCAATTCTCTGCCTTAATGCGTCAGCCAAGCAGAGGTGCCAGGTTCACAGGGTAAGGGGTCTGAGCATCTCAGGATCAGCCCCCGTGGCCACCTTGGGAGCTACCGCTGCAGCCACAGAGCAAACTGCACAGTTCCCACACTGCTCCTGACACCACATTAACTTGTATGGATACAACAACATTTTGCAAGAACCCTCCACAAGCTGAAAGAGAAGAATTTTTACTTTCTTTAAAGTTATGGAAGAAAAGTTAGGGGCTTCAGGTAGCCCAAAGGCATTATAAACATTAATAAACCATAACAAAATCCACAATATGAGAAAGAGAACTATATTACTTTGTATTCATTTTTCCAAATCAGTGCATTTGTACTCCTGATTTTTTTTCCCTCCTTAAGGAGAATGCAGGGCCAATCACCTTCAAAGTACCCACGTGTGCCTGTCAGGGGCTCAGCTTCTGTAAGCACCAGCTCTGTTGTCACTCTGAACACCTCCACGAGCTCTTTGCAAGCAAAGCTAGCTGAAAGTAAACTTCATGGAGCATTTCTATGCATCTGGAAACCTCAACTGAGGCCTTACACCCAAAGCCAAATAATCTTTGAAAAGCAGCAAGCAAGCATATCTTGAACTGGACTAATCAAGCACAGTCATCTGGATTTATTCATAGTATCTTCTCAGTGCAAACCTAAAATACACGAAGTGATACACGGCTGGGCTATGCCGCACGTTAGGCAACTCGCACAGTGAATTTGCAGCTGTTTGATCAGCTGTCACTGGCCATCTAGGGCTTCTCCTGGACTAGAGAGCCTGTCCTTGTCCTGTGTACCAGCCTCCGATCTCGGCATCTCCAGAACAGCTCATGACACCACACACGATGCAGACCCTACTAACATCAGTGCTCCACACGTTCCTCCATACGGACAGGCAGGAATAAAGCAGCTAAAGCTTTCTCTTCATGTTCCGTGACTGGGCACGAGTTACAGGGTTAGTGCCAAAGGGAAAACCTATGTAGTTTTGTTAAAGACTACTAGTTTTTGCTTATAATTTGAGTGGAGTCTCTAGTCTAGTCACCAGTCTACAGAACAGCATATTGAAGAGCTCAGATCACATTGCGTAAGGAAAACAAACTGCGTTCCTGGAAGAGAAAGGAGGCAGAAGAGGAAGGGGGATTATTTCTATGCAGAAATACCAAATTGCTTTGAGGCAAAAGGCTCAGGCACTTAATTTGGGGGATCTGTTAGGAGTTTTTTAAAGCTGTTGAAAGAATAATAACACTCAGTCAGAAATGGTGGCTCAGCTGCAGCTCTCCAGGAGCAAATTCATGTTGGTGAAGTGCATAGAGGGAAGCGAATCCACACTGGTGGATGCAGTAGGAAAGCCAAGGATCAAAAGAGAGCTCTGAAAAGCATCAGATACTGTCAGGTACCAACTCGAAGCTGGTGTCTACACCACACAAAACCCACTCCTTTGATCCTTAGGGCATCTCATTTCAGAGCTTCTCAACAGGTCATGAGAAGATGTACAAATGTGACCCCTGTTCTCCTGCAGAGCTTGAATGCCTGAGCTGCTTTGCAGCTCAGTGAGCCTGGAACCAGCCTGTGGGAGCAGACAACACATCGCAAAGAAGCGGCTTCAGCATTTCTTCTTCACTAGCACATTTGCACGTGCTCAGCAAGCAAAAACCTCCCCTTCCAGCAAACTGCCTTCCAACAGCCTGGCCGGTTACTTTATTCATTTCAAGCCTTTTCTCTAATCAGATATTGGCCATGAAGTATTTTAACATTTTAGATCCACAAGTCAAATTTCCTGGAGGGAAACCAATGCCAACCTCCAGTGTCCCAGGTCTGCAGTCACCGGGACTGCATCGTGTTGTGCCCCTCCCAGCCCATCCCACAGCCTTTCACCAAACCCAGCGCTGCACAGCATGATGCTCAATGCAGGCTCTCCTAACACACACCCTCTTCAGGTGTCACCTCCTGCCATTCCACCCCTCACTGCTCTTGATGACAATCCAGGGAGGCTTCCACAATATTTCCTTATGGCAGTAAGGTTCAGAGAAGTCTTTTATTGAACTGTGCTTACTTCATTAGCTTCTTGGCTCACAGACACAAGAAAAGTTATCACCAGCTCATACAAAGATATTTCATGCAGTTAAAATATTTCTGGCACGACAACGAGAAAAAAAATGGAAGTTTTTTGATGCTTGGCTAGATTTGCTACAATAGTTGAAAAAGTACTTTCTAAGCTAATTTATCCAGGAGATCACTGCTCTGCAATGTATATCAACAGTCTGATGACTCACAAAGCTATTGTCAAGGACTTGTCAGAAATGGAGAAATACCAGAACAGACACTGCGAAAAGTTCCCTATCGCAGGCACACGCTCTGTCCTGCAGAAAGAGCCCTTCAAGATCCATCTCGGATAGAAAACGTTGCTCCCCTATTTGAAGTAACTTGTGGGTGTAAACCAGCTGTGACCTTTCTCAAGTGGTCACTGCCTTACATTACAACCCTCTGTTTGCTCAGCACTTCAACTGCTCCTTAGGCTCTTCCAGATAAGAATGCCTTCGTGTAGGAAGGAAGCACAAGAGATAATTCAGGTAAAAAACCTGATTTATCAGTGCACTTCACATAGAAAGTGTTCTTCCTCCATCCTCATTCCTCCTTAGGAAGGATTTGACACCAATATCAAGCATAAATAGATCGTCCAGCTCAAAGCACCAAGTACATGGCTTAAAATATGCTGTCCAGCTCCAAATAACCACTTTTATTTTACAGGGAGCAAGACAAAAATAAAATTCCATTTTATGCTAAGGGTAAATTCTCAGTGCTACCAGCTCTTGGTTTATTCCTTCAAAGTCCTCACTCACCCTTAGCCACCCCGCTACCCACTAAGGGTTCATTGCCAAGACATCACTATTACTTGAATTAAACCCTCCAATATTTACACATTGTATTCTGCGATTTCAGTTTAACCTCTGTACATGGCACCACTCAGAGCTCAGTCCCTCCAGCTGCTGCACAGGGCATCTTCATTACATTGGAGGCAATAACCTCTGCTAAGCAGAGATAAACTGCAGGGACAAAGTTCTTAAAAGTGCATTGCCATAAAGCACAGTATATAACTGGTACCAGATAGCCCTGCAGTATCAAAGGGTAGGTGAATCATCAGGGTAAAATTAAAAGGAACTAGGCTTCTAATATTGCTGAAAAAAAAAAATAGTTTGTGGAAGACAAGTTATAACCCTCAAAACCAAGTTCCTCGCGCTCTGCTTTCCCCTCAGATGGAGGCTGTCATTTTGATGCATCAGTGGATGCCAGATCAAGGCAATCCTACGCTCTGTGCCTTCAAGAAGTTATCTTCCAAACCTATCTGGGAATTGTTTAAATATTACACGGGCTGAAGAAAGAATAAATCAAACCTAACTATTGAAAACAGAGGTCATTTATCTCACAAGATGAGAACAGAGACAACAGGCCATGAATAACGCAGAAGAGGCGAGATACAAATCCTTCAGTGCAGTTTATCACCTGCAGCCTGAAGTAGGTATAAAATAGTTGATTAAATTGGAGAGCAAAAGCTGTTCAACCCAATTACTGAATAAATATTTTAGAGCAATTTTTCTGTTAAACATTTGGAATTCATCTCGGAGCCTGTGTCTCGCCCAAGGGCAGGAGGGGAGGGCAGCTGCCTACAAGCCTGTGCTCACATTAGAGAGGAGAGAGCTACCAGGGCATTGGGAGCAAAGGCTCCCAAGGAACGTGTGCCCTTTCAAAGGCAGCAGCCCGAGAGGGAGCGCAAGGTGAGGAGAAGCATTCATGGGATATACTGGCAGGCTGCTGGTCGTGCTTTTAACAGTTGCTGTGAGGCTACAGATCAAAAGCAAAAGCACCAAACCCCCAAACAAAAAGCAAAAGCTCAGCTCTCGCATCCCTAGACTCCAGCAGCTATTTGCTGTTTCTCTCTGCCCTTTGCTGCCCTGTTGCTGCTGATGAACACCAGGATGCACTTCACTGCTACGTGATCACAGCCTCTCTTCCTGAAACCAGAGCTAAAAAGGGACACGTCTGAAAACTGGCAGGAATCTTCTGCTCACTTCCCCTGGCAAGTTAGCTCTTCACTGGGGCCATCATCCTCCCCTTTTCCCTCACCTTCCACTACGGTGTCTGTTCACCTTGCTGTGCTCACCAGCACAGGCTTATAAAAACCTTGATGAAACTGGGATGTCAGTTAGCAAGTTAAGTTTCTTAAAGACAGCTGCCAATGCCTGCTAAGGAGAGGATCTAAAGTTAATAATTCTGCTATGAAGGTGTGATTTCAGGTGCTGTTTTAGGAAAGCAACCTCCTCCCTCCCCAGCCCCTTTTAGCTGCTGAATAAAATGAGAACCCAGAGAACAGATCTCACAGATCATTTAACTTGCATTTGTCCACCTCATTTAACAGCATCGCTATCCATCCAGTACAGGAAGCACAACAAGTACCACAACACAATTGCCAGCTGATTAACGCCAACATAAACCACTTAAACCAGTTATAATCTGTGTTATTCACAAGCAATTTGTTTCAGAGAAGGACTGGGCACGTTGTTAGCTCAGCAACTTGAAATTCTGGAAAAACACTCTTCATTGTCATTTGAACCATATGGGGAGGGTTTTTTCGCCCCGGCAACCACAGGAAAAAGGCAGCAGAACTTGCACAAAGCCCAAACCAGCCTGGACGAGCAGGTGATCCCTGTCAGTGATTCTGAAGCTGCAATCAACATGAACCCAGTTACCTTCAGAGGCACAACTATGATAAAAAGAAGAACATCTTTAAGTGTGAAAAGCACAGGAGGGAAAAGGAATAAAACTTCAGTCTGAAAGCAGTAATCAATGCTTAGGTCAGTTTTAGCTGGAGTTGTTAAGAATTAAACACCTAAGAGCAGAAAGGTTCGTTATATCCACTTTTAAATAAGTGGAAAACCCCAACATTACTGGATACAGTCAAGCCTGGCCAAACCTCCTTATTTATTCTTCATGATTGCGATAATGCAATACAAAACATTGGGATATATGACACAAAACTCGAGCAATTTCAAGAATTTCTAGTTTCAGTAACAAGGCACCAAGCAGAACAGGTCATTTCTAATAGTCAAACCTAAACATATTCGCTATTTTACTTTATTATCCTGAAATATCACTCGTGCCCAGTGCCATGACTGATCAGACTGCAGTCTCTGCTGCCAGTTCAGCATCCTGCTTATCACAGCTATTTACCTGCTGCATATTTCTGATACGTAGTTCGTAAGCTTTCGGATATATTTAAACCAAAGAGCCTTATTCAATAAGACATGCTCATGATTCACCCAAATTGAAGTTAAGATATAAATATCCAAATCAAACATAGCTACCTTAAGGGTACCTGACAGATCAGTACTTGAAACACACATTATTCATAACATTTAGGTTAAGAAACATAAAGATACCGCTCACTGCAATAATAAACAGACACTAAAACAAACAAAACCAAACCAAACCCCCACAGCATACAGAGGTTAAAAAAACCCACAACCAAGTGCTTTTGAAACTTTGAGAAGAAATACGGAACGCCTGATGTCTGACTTGCATGGAAATTAAAGAGGAGCAAAGATGAACATAAGTAAACATATTTGTCTTTTAGATGCCCCAATATCTGTAAAATCTAGCCCAATATACCCCTTGATTTTTACAGGGAGGGTTAATCTGTTTCCTATCATGTTTTGTTTCCATTTTAATGAAGGGATATAAGCCCTTCTCCCAGCTGGCATTTTAAAAGCATCTCCCCTTTAAAACATTAAAATTCCAGTGTTTATGAGAATAAAGTAATTGCAATAGACATTGGCAGGCTTAAAACTATTCATGCCTATTTTCCATCAACTCTGATAAATTTAACATGGACAAAACATATCTTTAAGCACCCTTCTCACAAAATATTCAAAGCCTAAGGCCTAACTTCTGATTTTGACTGCCAGTATCTTGCTTTTGGCTTGACCTGCCTTGAGATCCAAAAAGACCAGTAACCGCTCAAGACTAAAAAACAAGGAAGATGCTTCACTCTTGCACAGGAAGCCTCTTGCAAGTAAGAAAAAAAAAGCAGTTATTGCCCATATATTCCACAGAAATCAGCTCTTGGTTTGGTACCCTCCCAGATTTTAATAGAAAAGTTGCTGTCTTTCAGCAGTTCCATTATCCCATCCATCCCGTGCTGGAGGCAGGAACTCAATGTAATGTCTGCAAAATCTGTGCAAGATCTGCCAGTGATTATGCTAGAAGAATGATTTAGAGGGAATTATCGTTACGCTAACTGCATCGGTATTAAGCAACCTCTCAGAGCCAACCTCCCCATTCACGATGAGCTCAGAGCGAGCTGCTGCCACGGTAAGCCCAGCACTTTCTCCTCCTGCCGGCTTTCAGCAGTGCTTGAGACCTATAAATAAAGAGTGGGGAATCCCAGTAACGCTTGGGGCTCTGCGATTGCCTTTCTGCTAGGGAGGCTGACAACTGGAACAAACGTTATCGAGCCAAAGCTACCTCCTCCCTGCTACCAGCACAGAAGGGATGCGAGCGGGAGAAACCCAAAAGGAAAACATTTCCGCATTACGGTTTTGAGTAAGGTCTTTCTCGGGGAATGACTCACCGCTCGCATTTCATTCATACCAAATGCCCATCCCTGGATTTATTCTGGTGAGGCCAAGCAGTGCGTGTACAAAGCAAACACTTTCCCTGACCCTAAGCAGTGCCCTGAGAGAGCTTGTCCAAACTGTTCAGACGGAGAATGTCTGCCTGCACCAGCGGATTAAATTCCCTGCAGCCCACAGTTCTTGTCCCTCTGCATAAATTTCCTAGACCCTTACCCAGGCGTTTTGCGTGACGAGTAAGTTTCAGCCAGAGTTGCAGCCAACAGGAGACCCAGAGAATCAACATGTCATCCCTCTTGAGGCTGCATTTTAAACAAGACTGAGGTTTGGCACTGGCACATCCCCCACAGCTCTCCGAGTCTCCGCTGCTGGCTCACCAAGCTGCTCCCCACGGGCTGTCAGCAGGCGCCATCCATCTCGCACTGGCCTCGAGTGTCTGCAGAGCATTTTACCTTCAGGGGAGCTTTAGGGAAGAAGCTTCCCTGGAACAGTCAATGCCAACATAAACACAGGTTACATGAATCCTCAGTGTTGTTCCTATAAAATACACCTCAGTTTATCCTTCAGATGCAGCCTCACAAGTACCAGAGCATCATCTGCTGCATTACCTTAATGAAGGTGACCGCAGGCTGTGCTCTGCTGAGCAGAGCTGCCTCCCCAGCTCTAACACACTCTGTGCACTGAAGCTCAACCATTTTTTACTGTGGGCACCGTCACCCACTGGATAAAACAATCAATACAACAGGTTGCCCAGTGACACAAGCCCCGTTTCTCTTACTTGGGGCATTTGAAAGTGGATGATGTGAAACACTCCATCATCCCTGGTCACACCTGGGGCTGACATATTCCTTCAAAGGAGCAATTAAGGCGAGCAGTAGAGGAAGCCTGACCTTATTAATTAAGCACTCGTTAGCAGATCTTTGTTCGCAATCATCCTTGTTGTGAAAAAAAACATAAGCCTCACCAAAAGTGGTGCCTGAAGCTTTGGTGGCTTCAGTTGAATAAAGTTAAGAAAAATCAAAGCCTTGAATATTACTTTAACTGTTCAGAAGTGTTCTGCTCTCAGTGAATGGAGGATATTAATACCTTACGTGACATTTCTAACATTACTTCCGTGAAAGCACAGTGGTAATTTTTAGCTTTCACAATAAAAATGCCATGTGGCTGGGTCTGACGTTTTCTGATCACTTAACAGTGATCGCTCTACTAACAAACTATAAAGACTCATTTCAATAAAAGCTCTACTACTAATTTAGGGGGGTTAAACTCATTCTGGAGTCCAAGTGATACCTCAGCCTTCTACAGACACACGGGAAAGCTTATTTATTCTCATCAACCCCAACATCACTTTGCAATAAACCCAAGCTGACAGCCCAATTAATCTTTCTTCAGAAACCTGCACCTATTTTCTGCAAGTACTTAAGTTAAAATTTCCCTTTGGCAGAAGACTCGACAACACTGCAATCATCTAATCAACAGAAATCCATATTAAGCACCCCAGAAGAGGAGAACCAGCCCTCTCTGCTTGCTCCCCTGGGTGTGGAGTTATTATTACCCCAAATTAACCCCACGTCCTTCCCCTCTTCCCCCAGTCCAACTCCCCACTGTTCAGTGGGCAAGAGATGCAAAGCATCTGTCTTTCAGAGGAACTAAAGTAATAAATTTCTACTGAAAAGATTGGTCCTGTTGCATTTCATTGCCTCCCCAGGCTCATCTCACCCTCAGCTGACACTGTAATGTGCTTTACAACAGCCTGAAATGGCAGAAGATTCTTAACTCCAGACGCTGGGACTCAGTCCTTCAGGAAAATAAAGTAAGATTTCAAAGACTGCTGAATGTGCTGGCAGCCCAGTAACGAACTCATTACTTATAGCTGCTCATTTCTGCCTGCAGGTGTGCAGTAAGATACCAGCTTACAAGGAACCTCTGAGGAGAACACAGTTAAAAAACACTCAGCACCTAAGCAATGACACACAGACTCAAGCAGTTTTACTGAGCCTTCCCTTCTCCTGTCAGCTAGGAGACCGAGATTTTCCAATAAGACACACACATTGAATAACAATGGACTTGGTGCCACTCTATGGAAATGCAGAGGTCTGCTCACCAGTGAGAATGCTGCTGAGGCCACGCATACAACAATAAACCCACCAAGCAGCATCAGTCTGCGTATGTATTACCATGTCCCAGTGACAGTAGCAAGATTTACTGAATACAGGCTGTTCGGCTTCTTTGCAAATATTTATCTATAAAGTACCTGTTTCTCGAAGCTCTCTAGTATGAAAAGGAGAGCAAGGACCACTGCAAACATCTGGACATCTCCAGCCTTCTCAGCTTGCAGAGAAGCAACCCGTTTGCAGATCACCCGGATTGAAGACGCAGGCTCGGCCACGCACCCATCCTTCCACCACAGCAGGATGAGCCAAGGGCACGTTTGTTCTACCTCACTTGCTCTTTCAGGTCACGAGCTGAGAAACACCATTAAAGCCAACAAATTGATCAACTTCAATCTGAAACACCAACACAAATAAACACCAACCTCTGGGTACCAGTCTTCCCTCCAGCGCAAGACTCATCTAAACTATGCAGCATAGCTTTTTATTAATGCTCTTGATAACAGAATTATCAAAGCAATTATTACAAAGCATCATCCAGCAGTTATTACACCATGTATCGGCCAGGCTGGGTGTAAGGCAATAGCCTGGCTTTGGCTTCCTCAGCTCAAAACCAACCTTCTTCCATTTGCCATTATTTGCTAGATTTGACAGATATTTGCCCGGTAAATTCTGAGGAAAGGTGCAGGACATCTAGTCTTTATTTCCTCCTGGCAAGTGGATTTGAAAACGTTTATTTAGAAAACAGTGCCTTGTTTGGAAACTAAGGCTTGTGGAAGTGCCTAACAGGATCCTTCTTAGATTTCTAGCCTCAGAGAAGTGAAGATGACACGGATGATGGGTTTCTCCCTCCCACCCTCCCCTCACTAAGCACACCTGCTGTGCAGCCACACTGCTTTTCTACCACCACATCTCACAGGGGTTCAAAACTCACACTCATCTTTCCTACACAGCCTTCCTCTCTCTGCTGAGCCCATATCCCTCCCCACCAGTAGCTGCTCCCACTCCCAGCACAGGGAGCACACACGACATTCCACCTTCAGGTACAGCACAGCCTTGACCGAGCCTCCTGTTCGGGGAAAAGGCACGACGGACTCTGAAAAAGCTGCAAGCAGAAATATTCTCACTAATAGGGATTAACCTTCATCTCACGTCCAAAAACATTTGGCCATAGCTTGTAGAAATATGCAGCACATTTCAGAGAAGCGAGTATCCTCAAGTGTGCAGCAGTTTACAAATTCACACTGCAAATCCCTATACGCACGCCTAAGCTTTTAGCATAAGCGATTCATACACGGTCTGTCTGAAAACAAAACAAAGAGCTTCCCTGCACAAGTTGAGCATTTTTTTCTTAAAAAAATCAACTTTCCTGGGTTTACTTAAAGGACTGACAGCATGCACAAATGCCAGGGTTCTCACACTGAGCTCATTCTGGACTAGATAAAAATAGATTCTCTTTTTTGTACACTGGAGCCTTCACCAAAGGCAGCGTGAAGCCACACAGGTATCAAGGGGAATCGCCAACAGCTGAGTGTGAATGCAGCAGGACTCAGCTACATCACCAGTTCCTGGGCCCCTATTCACAACACCTGAAAATTCACACACAGAGGAACTTGAACTGAAACCCCAGTGCATTCTATACAACAAGATTAGTTTGAAAACAGCCTCCCACTAATTCTGACATTTCCAGAGTAATTTATCAGCCCAGGTGCTTTATGTCATACCTGCGTAAGTGATAGTGGTTCATTCCTACAGTGTCTGTTTAACACTCAAGTTTGCTCTCTAAAATCAAATAAAACCGCACTTTGCCTGCAGAGAACAGAACTGATGTCTGGCTGAGAAGGCTACAGAAGGATTATCTGATCTCTACTACATATCATCAGTAACACACAAGACAACAGCAGAGACAGCAATGTTAACGTGCAGATGGGCAATAATCTAAGTAGTAGTGACCTTCCTCTTGCATTGCCTACAAGTCAAAATACTCAATCTCTTTAAGAAGAAAGATGATGATAAAAACATCTGTTTCATGAAATTCCTCCATAATGACTGTGTTGGCCAGACAAGACAGAGGGAGGTTCGCATCTCAGAATGAAACTGCACAATGTATTCAAACAAAGGAATTTCCATGTAACGTGCACTGCACAGAAGCAAGTCTTTGCCATTAAATGCCTTCCTTCTCTCACTGCTCCCAAGACCCTTAGGATAATTAACACTCTGGGACAATAGCACTCAAATCACATTGCTTCCAAATTCACTGATCAAATCAAACACATTGACTCAGCCTCCTTATCAGGCATGTATTTTCCCCTTTTAAGAAAGGAAAGCTACTTGTTAGCAGCAGGCTTCCTAGTACAAATTTTGCTCCTCTAGCAGCAACATTTTTAACAGGATGCTCTGAAAGGAAAGCCTAATCCCTTCTTTTTATATTGCGTTAAAGGAGATTTGCTTCAGAGGCACAGGGTACCTCAGAGAGCCTGATATGGGAAATTAAGTTATAGCCGTCAGCCAAGACGGCCAACAACCTTGCTGCAGAAGTCTGGAGGTTATTAGCAGTGCATCAGCAACAAGGGCTGCCCGTGCCCACCGCCGCTTGCTCTGCTGAGCGTGAGACGGAGGTGGAAGATGGGAGATACCCTTGCCGGATGACGCAGCTCTCCTTGCATCCTAAGTGGGAAGGTGGAGGAAGAGTGATGCAGTACAAGGAATCCCAGCTCCCCTGGCAACGAGATGCCTTTGCTGAACAGATTTCAGTAAGGCACAATAAAAGGTACCTCTGAAATTAAATTTAACTGAATCTCCATCTCTTCCCTGTCCTTCCTCTAAATGCTGTTAGCAACTGCTGCTTTAGGGGATTACCTCTCCCGTAGGGGACTCCCAGCATCAGAAGCACGAGGCAGTTCCGCAGTCTCATTTCCAGTGTGCTGTACTCTGTGTGCGTGCTGGGGGTTCCCCTCACGCTTTGAAATCAGAGCCTTACCTCTGCATTTGCAGCCATAAGCAACTGCAAGGAGGCATGGATGCACCAGAACAGATCAGGTTATTTTTGTCATCAAATCACTCAGACCTTAGCATACAACACCAGCCGATAGATTAATGTTTCTGCACTCCGAGCTCATCAAGTTTTCTGTTTGGAAATTATTTGCTCCCAGAAGTAATTACATTGCCCTAACAGCAAAAGCAAGAAAATCCACAGAATACCAAAAAGCAGTATATAAAAGAGAGCCTTGAGGAAGCAGTCCAGGGGTTTGAGAATGCAACAGAGCTACCCACCCAAAACCATGCAGAACATCTTCACAGTTGTTTGCATATTTATACAGCACAGGTAGATCTTGCAAGGTTAGCCTAAAACTATTAACCCTTCAACATCTTTTGCATTCACCCATCTTGCTAAACAGTTTTTCTCTGTGACAGGGACGTACTTACCCAAGTGCAAGCCCGACCCAGAGTTGCATTAATACTGAAAGTTACTCCCTGCAGAAATCATTCTGCTCTTCTACTGCAGTCAAGTGCTGCTACCACAGCTATCACTACAGAAGGGAACCTCTGCATTGTGCTACAGTATTTGCTGAAACTAAAAATCAATGTTTATATAGGCTGGTGTACCTATCAATGCAACATCTTCAGTCCAGGTTTAATGCTGAGCAGTGGAACAGATTATGGAGACTACATGAAAGAATCAACACTGTTGGTTTGGGTGTTTTTTTTTTTTTTTCTGTTACAACAGATGCCTTCTCTGTGAAAAGATGAAAAATAGACAAGCTTGAGAAGTGACTGTTTTTAACTACATTCAGAAATTGTGATTGGTGGGCAGAGTGCTTTAATTCTGAGACACCAATAGGGATTTCAACTAAATATAGACTAAAATATAGACACCATAATCTTTACACTAAAGAAAATTCCTGAAGATTTTACTTTCTCTTGAGCATTCCTGCTCCCCCAAGAAGCCTACTTCTTCAACAGAAGAGCTGGCCAAGCATTATCTTTCCTACAGCTACCGTTTCAGGAGCCACACGTCTGCCCAAGAGCTATGCCAGAATTTTCCAGCCAGGAGATGTCACACCAAAGACAGGGCGCTCAGCTGTACAAGCGTAGGGGATTGCACTGATGTCTGGTTTCCTGCAGAGCAACATATTGTACTCCACAATTAATTCGGTCTGTATTATTACTTTTGATTATATTCGGGATAGGTATCTGTTTCAAGTAAGTGAAGATGATAAATATGCACAGAAGGTGAAGGCTGATGTTTAGGGAATCACTTAAGACTTCCAGCAAATGTAAACTGAGAAGTGAGGATTTTCCAGCCCTGCTCACCACCTGCCTTTGTAATGCTTTTTAAAGTGATTATTCTTAACATCAGGAGTTTGGTTCCACTTTCCAGGCTCAGAGGCACTTCACATCCTGCCCAAGGTAGCAGCTACATTACACCAGGTACCCACGCTTGCCCACTGAACGTTGCAGAGCTGAAGCATTTCTTGCAGACAGACATGGGGTGTTTGCACTCAAACCCCACAGCCTGGCATTACTCTCTAAGCTCTCTGCAGGAAGGCAGTCATGATGGGGAAGCCAAGTGCCTAAAGAGAACTGAGAATGCAACTTCTCATCTGCATTCCAGCAACAGCAAAGTGCTGGAGGAAAAGCAGGAGTGAAATCAGACCTTATTACAAGGGTGCAACATCTACCTGCATGTACTGTGCATTATTTCAATGAACCAACCCGGAAAACCAGTCTTCTGAGCTTCACACGAGAGGTGTACAGCCCTGCAGCCCTTGCCCCTCACCAAATCAAGAAATGCCATCATAAAGTCATCATGTTTAGAAAGTACTTATCCTCAGCTTTTCCCTTCCAGGTCAGAATTCCAATCTTCAAGAAGAAAAATATCTTTATCGTTTGCTGCGCTAAAGACAGAAAAGGTTCAAGGGACAAACTTGAAGAGCTGTGCAGAGTCTGCATGCGCAAGTGCAGTCCCTGAGACCACTTCCTACTCACCACGGCCAAGTGCACAAACCTGCAGGAGCCGCCTGGCTCCAGTACTCACTCTGCCCTGAGTCCTCAGCTCATTTAACCAAAGTACAACTTCCCCGACAACAAGCATCAATATCAAGAATTGACCAATTTATCACAGTTAACACCTCTCCCTACACAAACCAAAAAAAATGTGGGCAATAAAACATGGTATTACAATGCACAAAATTTCCACCTGTAACCACTGAACAGCATCTCTTTATATAAATGCTCCACGCCTCAGGGACAAGGAGAAGCCACAGAGAAACCACAAAACTACATTCTGCAACTCAAACTTGGTTTTCATTACATCAAAGAATACGTTTTTAGCCAGCATCCTGTTACATAACAGCTGGGGAGAATGGCAGCACAACACTGACAAATGGGTAAATGTCAGCCACATCTTGGATACCAGATGTGAAAAAGAACTTGGGAGGCAGGAAAAAAAAGCAGGACACTTCTAATCTTTGGTCACAAGAAATAATGTGTCTCTAGTCAGCTGTGGTACCACTATGAAAATTCACATTCACAGTATCAATGAGTTTAAGAAAAACACATATGCTCCACCAGGAGCTCATTTCTGTCTACATTAAGAAATTTTATAAACCAGAGAACACAATCTTGCCCCCATTCTTTCTCCAAGACCCTGCTACATGATTTCCCTAAAGACAGCAGCTGGCAAGCTCTTACGTAGCTAGGGGAGCACATTTGCTCCCAAACACTTCATTCTTGTCAGAATGATATTAGTATCGTGCAAGTACAGGGACAAACTGGTGTATTTGATTCTGAGGGTGGCATGACAGGCAGCAAACATCTGAGTGACACTATACATTCAACCCCCCCAACCCCAGCTCTGTAAACCTGCTCACAAGCTGTTTTTACCACTCTTGCATGTTCATAAGAGTGACACCACTGAGCCTTAAAGCACACAGAGAGCACAAATAAATCTGCTGCTAGCCTTGTGTTCACAATTTCTCCCCCATTTTGATAGCAGCGAGCCACGTTTTTAGTTTATGGAGGTGGCAGAGCTTGTAAGTGTAGACAAAAATAAACTCATATTCACGAGCTCATAGCAACCAGCCATGCAAAAGTTCTATTGAAGCTGCTCCAAAAACATTCAGTCCTACACAGCCTATGAATGAAAACACAGACCCTCTCTTCCTCATTAAAGAGCAGTACAGGAAGGAACTCGAGACTCCTCAGCCCTGGGACAGGACACTAGTTTCCAGAAAGATGAAAATACAAGCTTCAGTCCCTTCAGTACGTCTAATAAAACACTTTTTTCCTCATTTCTTCAAGACTATTTATGAAACAGAAACTGACTTAAAGAATCACTTGTCTTCTCAGCCACAGATTTTGACATGTAAGTAGAAAACCTGTCCCAGTACCACACAGCCTGTAATCCCTGCATCCTTCTGCTGAGCAAACACAGTCACAGACCCTGCAGCACAACACTGTTTAACTCCACAGAGCTGACTCCACACTGCTTCTCCTCCACCTTCAGAAGGGTTTCCACAGCCCATCAGGCCGAAAACACTGGATTTTCCATCCAGTCTCACGGAGAGGAAAAAACACATCTGTTACTTCAGCTCTATATCCCTCTTACTACTTTTACTTACTCTTATCTACTTTAAAGCTGACAATTACACACTACAGTTTTACAGAATTAGAATTATACAATTATAGAATCACCAGGTTGGAAGAGACTCACCAGATCATTGAGTCCAACCAGAAGTCCAACCGTAAGTCATCCCAGTTAATTCTTCCTTCTTTGTGAATCGGCTTGATTGATGCAAGTATTTTGCAGTTTTGAAACTGCTTTTATTCCTAAAGTTACAGATTTTCAGGAATGATGTACAAACATACGCATAATTGTGAAAAAGATCCAGAGGCGCCGTGAGGGCTGCCCTAGCTGAGCTGTCCCACACTGGATGTGCCTCAGGGCTGTGCTCCTTCTCCCTCAGGCAAACTGAGGCTCAATCAAAGGTAATGCATTCCACCTGTTTTAGGGCGGGAAAAGCACTTTCCCTTAAAGAGCAGAACTGAACTGATAGAACCACTTCAAAATGTGCCTCATGGCTGTGCTCCTTCTCCCACAGGCAAACTGAGGCTCAATCAAGGAATCAATGCATTCCACCTGTTTTGGGGCGGGACAAGCACTTTCCCTTAAAGGGTAGAACTGAACTGACAGAACCGCTTAAGAAAGAGGTGCAAGCACACCAAAGGACCCAAAGCCTTGCCAATGTGTTTATTAGCAATCCTGAACGTTTTTGTGAGCTCTTCAGGTTTTTTATTTTTTTTTGCTCGACTCCAAACTCTGAGGAGCAGGCAGAAAGACATCTCCTTGTTCCCTCCTCCTGTGACTATTTTTACATGACACGACTTTCTAGCTTTGCTGTACCAGAAACCTGCACTCTTATTATCCCATCAGGGCATCTGTGCTTCAGACAAGAAGCAGACTCTGAACTTATCTTGTGCCCTGTTGTGAAGCTTAACTAACCTCAGTTCTTTAACATCAGGTAGAAGACACATGAAAGCATCACTTGTGATATTGAAGCTATTTTTTCTGTAGCAAAATGAGGGGGTGAACATATTTTCCACTTCAAGTGCTGCTTTCCACTGCAACAGGCACCTACTTTGACAATGGAGGCTGCAAAGAGGAAGACACAAACAATTCTTAACCATGTTTGAGGCCCTAGACAACACGTGTCTATGGTTAAAGCCGCATCAGGCGAGTCAGCCAGGGCTCATCTCCAATCAGCCTTCACATTGTTAGTTTCTTGAGTCACAGAATGGTTTGAGTTGAGGTGGATCTTAAAGATCAGCTAATTCCAACCCAAAGGTTGTTTTATCCTCTCCAGGAAGAATCTAAAATGCAATGTGAACGCCTCCACGAGAAGGGGTAGGGAGAACACAGGTATTTATTTCCAGAATATCCAGAGCCATCTTCTTGGTTTACTGGAATTAGTATATTTAAACACCACCTATTCATCCAGTAGCATTTATATACCTCTTCTGCTCTGAAGAAGCAGAGGTTTATATACCTTCTTGAGGTTTATATTTATATACCTCCACAGCAGAGGTTTCATCACCTTCTTGAGTAAAGCATTTTTTTTAGTTCCGTATCATCAGAATTCACAACTCAATCACACAAAAAAAAACCCCAACCAACCAACAACAACAAAAAAAACAACAAACCCAGGCAAGAATTGTGTCTTGAAAATCATCCCAGAAGAGCCAATGGGCAAAGGTCAGGTAGTCAGGATAATAGGAGCAAGATGACTGCAGAATATCTCTAAGGAACATAAACTGCTGGCCTCTTCATAACTTCTTAGATGGAGAATATCTATCGCCTGGAGCTGCCACTATTCTTTCAATCAAATCCAAGCTGGCTGTAGCTCTAATATACATTTTTCTTGGGTAGGCAGTTCAGAAAAAAATAAGGAACAAGCTGCTTTTTTAAAGCGTTTCTAGCATCTTTTTACTATGGCTTTAAACAGAATATCAAAGATACCAACATATTTCAGTCAACAGCTGTGAAAAAGAACATGGCATTCTACGATGCAGCTAAATGGTAAGGAAAAAAGCATGAATTTCTTTGGAAATATTTACAAGAGAAATCTGTCCAAATAGACCTCTGCACGGGTAAGTATTCTAGGCAATGAATCCTTCTTAACCAAATCATAAGCTAAGTTAACTTTGCAACACTGCTATAAAGCTTGCTTGAGGAATAATAGTCACATGCATCGTTAGAGAGCCTATCTACGTCTCAGTGACTTTTGGCTATCCCGAGTGACCAGCTTCCCTCTTGTCCATTTCAAGAGGTTGATGTTGGGGAAAAAACCCATAATTATGCCTGGTTTTGAGCTGATTAATTTGAAGAATGGTCGACTGCATTTTCAACAGTTCCAAGTATTTTGTGCTTTTAGTCTCAACCCACACAGGCAGGTTGCAAACCATGGTTTTGTGAACTTGTTTCCCTGTTTTTACAGTCCCTGCGATGCCCAGGAAAGCAGCCACGGGCTGTCCATGAAGATCCTATCATGCAGCATTAGGCCAGCAAACACTTATGTACTCTCCTCTTCTCCAAATCTGCCATGGAATATGAGAATCCATCCCTCACACACACGAGCAACGTGCACACGTATACATTACAGGCAGCAAACTGCAAACCCCATTACATACCACAGTTTGCTCCTGGGCAAGACCTGTCATTATGTGAGCAATAGCTCTTTCTCCAGCTCACTTTCTCAGACTGTTTGATCGCTCAAATAATCTCCTATTATAAGGCAGTGTCAGCAAAACTGCAGTTTTGGTTTTCTTTTCATTAAAGCTTAGAAAGCAATCCAAGTCCTTTCCACAGGATTCCTTTCAGCTCTCTAGTGGCTCAGCTGAATACTGAAAGCCAAGCAGAAAATGCTCTCGTACCATTAAAAAAGTTGCTATCAGAAGGCATTTCCCAATATCCAGAACAACTCACCCTTCACTCTTCAAGCACACAGCTAGCTTGGAAAACCAGACACAGTCCAAGGCAAACCCCTACAGGGTCAAAGAGGCCAAATATCTACGCTGGGCAGCTGCCTGCCCAGTCAAGTCATGATTTTTCTTTAAACATACTTTATTTATACCTCCTATTGCAATCACCTTCTTCCTCTGCGAGGCTTCACGTGGAGCTATTTGCCTCAGCTCACCATCTCCTTCAGAGGAGGATGATACTGCTCCAGAGACAACCTTTTGAACAGAATATGTTTTCAAATCCATACGATAAGTTCCAATAGCAAATGACACCCCAGAGTAGCAGCATACAGCAAAACATAAATGGTGGCAGTTAGCCCATCAGCTTTGTCTTTTGTCTAAGCAACTTCTAAAGGAGACAATCCTTATATCTCCTCTCATGGCAAGCAGGATAGGTTATAAGATCTGTTATATTCTGACCTGTCCTGAAGAGCAGGCAGTTTAAAGCTACATTCAGTTCCAAGATACCTTCCAAACTATGCACCATGGTCACTTATCCCAAATACACTCGATGGAGCTCACTTCAGGTAAACTGTTCACGTCAGTCCCCTAACTGAAGGGATCTATAAGTCAGATGAAAAGCAGCGTTAGGTGAAAAGCCATCCTCACACTGCAGGGCTTTGAAGAGGAAAGTTCTGTCACGCCTTAGCCATTCTCACTGCAGCCATTGAAGCAGGAAACTAGAGCTTTTAGAGACACAAGGATTTCCACACTGATTTGTGAACCCTGGGGTTTACTGAAACTGCGTGTAATGAAACTTTCAATAAACTGATTTGGAAACAGAACTAGCATTTAATTTCACATTTGCAGCTCTGTAAAGTTACCCTTACTGCGGGTGTGCTGCTGCTTTAAGACAGAAATAGAAAAACAGGCCCGATTACGTATTTTCTTCAATAAATAATGCAAAACACTTTTGCCATTCTGCAAAGAGAGATTCAAACCCAGGTCACTTAGGTAAGCATCCCACCAGCTACAGCAACGCTACAGAAAGATCTTCCAGCAAACAGCCAGACCCACTCTGCAAAACTAAATTCTGGTAAAACTTGCTTTTATCTTACTGCTGCTACTATCAGTGTTTATAATAAATGATATGCAAAAAGAACTAACTATGCAAGTCATTATGGCAATGAAGGACAGAATCACAGAATCACGAAATAGTTTGGGTTGGAAGGGACCTTAAAGATCATCTACTTCCACCTCCTGCCATGGGCAGGGACACCTCTTACCAGAGCCCCATCCAACCTGGCCTTGAACCCCTCCAGGGATGGGGCAGCCGCAGCTTCCCTGGGCAACCCGGGCCAGGGCCTCACCACCCACATGGTGAAGAAATTCCTACTTATGTCTAGTCTAAATCTGCCCCTCTCCAGTTTATCCCCATTGCCCCCAGTCCTGTCACTCCAAGCCTTTATGAACAGTCCCTCCCCAGCTTTCTTGTAGCCCCTTTCAGATACAGGAAGGTCACTATAAGGTCTCCTCAGAGCCTTCTCTTCTCCAGGCTGAACAACCCCAACTCCCTCAGTCTGTCCTCATACGGAAGGTGCTCCAGCCCAAGATCATCCTTATGGCCTCCTCTGGACCTGTGCCACCCTTGCTATGTTGAGGATTCCAGAACTGGACACAATACGCCAGGTGGGGTCTCACGAGAGGATTAGAGGGGCAGATCCCCTCCCTGGACCTGCTGCCCACACTTATTTGGATGCAACGCAGGGTATGATTGGCCTTCCGAGGTGTGAGTGCACACTGCTGGCTCATGTCCAGCTTCTCATCCACCAGCACCCCCCGAGTCCTTCTCTGCAGGGCAGCTCTCAATCACATCACTCCCCATCCTGTACTGAAATCAGGGGTTGCCCCAATACCGTGTTTTGGAAAGCAGGGCTCATCTATTCCACTGTTTGCAGAACTGATTGCATCGTGTTATTTACTACATACAGTTTTACGTATCTACACCTAGAAGAAATCTTTGCCCACTCACAAACCTGCAGAGAATGATAACTTTCAGCTATAGGAAGAAAAAGCAAAAATTTTTTTGAGGATTAGGGGCCAATATTCCTCTGAGGAACTGCAGATGAAGCTACAGCTGCCACTATTCTATCCTTGCTACCCTGCATCCTCAGGGGAGCCAGAGAAATCACCGCAGGATGTTTTCATGAGCTAAATATGCATCAGCATAAGTATTTAACAGCTCCAATATATGAAATCAATAACTTGCCCTCTGTCCTGAGCCACAGGTGTGCAAGCTGGAACCCCAGCACCTCCAGAGTCCCTTAGGGCAGCTCAGCAGTGTGCGCAGTGTCAGCACAGCAGGATCTGCATCACTCCCCTCAGCATAACACGCATGGAAGGGTCCATCGACACTTCTCTCCGGCTCCAATGGCTGGAAAGGCATCTTGCCACTGGTGCCAGTGGGTGAGACAGGCAAACTGCTAGACCAATACAGCAAGGCATCTATTTATCTTGTGAAAAACCTCCTCTTTATTAACCACGCACCAAACACCAAGCGTTTTTCCTACTCTATCAGCCCAAACAGCAAGCAGGCAGACTTCCAGAGGCACAATTTCAGCGACTAAAGGCTTCTCGCTAGGCATCCTCCAGGCAGACGCAGCCACGAGTACGATGCACCAAGCCCATCTCAGCAGTCTCTACCACACACAGTGACACCAGTCCTCCCAAAGCCCCGATACTGTAGTTGTAGAAAGGGAAACAAGTGCAGTTTTGCCAGGTTACTGACACCATAAAAAGGACACGGCAAAAAATAAAAAAAGCAATTTTCTGTTTGGTTAACCACCATCTAATACCATTAAAATTTTAAAATTCGCTAATGCCTTCTCCAACAGGACTCCGGCTTTTGTGTACATAATGCTCAGGTTATTTGTTTCCTCCTAATTTCATGGTAGAATGCCCAAGTCCTCACTTTTTCTCTTAAATTATTTTCAACAAGCCTCAGCTGTTCCGGGCAGCACCAGAGAGACCAAAATGTTAAAGAAAAAACAATCACATAAAAAACAAATGTGCTAAGCCACAAAATTTTTAGGATGACAACATGAAAAACAACCTCTCTTCTTCCTCTCAGACTCCAGCAATTTCAGGTCACCATTTCAAGTAGTCTTTGTACCTCATCTGACCTGCATTCTCAAGTACAACAAATCTATTCCAAAACAATTTAGGTATCCAAGTTTCCAGCTAATTAGTTGGGGTTTCTTCTTCCCTTACACAGAAAAAGGCTTTCTTCTTGTCTCTCAGGAAAAAGAGATCACATCTAAATTTGTCCCCGGGAGTATTCTTGCAGCGTATGCTTGTTTCAAAGCAGTAAAGATTAAATAGGTAGGTACATTACAGAAAAATCAAATGATTTCACAAGTGGACATTATACCAACTGTTAGGCTCTCCTGCATTTGTCACATGGAGCCTCACACAGTTCAGAAGTCCAACACAATTAAAATCACAGCTCGGAGGAACCGCTACAGCTGCTAACCTCAATCTGAAGTCTTGGATGGAGTGTCTGAAGCTGGAAGGCTTTTATTCTCTTTTCACTCCTGTATGCCAACCCGTTTCTTAACAACAAAGTGCAAAACCAGGAGACAAAATAACTGATACATAGAATGCATTTCTATTTTCTTGTAGCGCAGAGCTCTGCAAAGAAGCTAAACACATGGAGGTCTCAATTTGCTACACAGCTCAAAGTCATAACAGACCTTTAATAGAATATTAACCCACAATATATCACTGTTTGCTCCTTACCATTCTACATCACAATTCATGGCTTTCAGAATACAATTTATTATTACAGTTATTCAGTGTAATCAAAGCCTCTTGCTGTTTGCAAACCTGTATCTCCGTGTTTTACATAGAAATAAGAACTGGGGTCAACAAGCTTCCTACAAGGTTCCTACAATATTTCGCCTCATTTTTTAATAGAAATTTGTTTTGAACTGCTGCAGTCGTTTTCTCACACGATTCGAATGGTACATGCTTTATGTTAGAAAGCATTACCCTGAAATAGCCCCTACACAGCCAGCAGGGCCAGAATATCCCAATCTTTCTTCACAACTGCTGACGCAGCAAGAGGCACGGGGCAGTGCCAGGGAGTGCCACCCTCTGCTCCTGCACAATCCGTGTCACTCCCAGAACCTGGAGGAGCCTCTCCAGCTCCTGCTGGCACGGCGCATTATTCATCAGAAGACAGATCTTTTTATAGACACATTATCTGAACAACCAAAACTTCTCGCTCTCGACTCTTCTCACTGGATCTTTAGCTAGATGACTTTAAGCCAAGATTTACAAAATTAGTAAGTATTTTTAGTCAAGAACTGCAAAGCCAGAGGGAAGTGCACTACTCCCAGAAACAGCAGAGTGTCAAGAAAGAAGTTTAAAAGACGAAAGAGGAAAATTCCCTAGATGTGCACCAAAAGGTTCACAGGTGAAGAAAGAGCTCCCCGATGCTATTCTAACAAGTTCTTCACAGTAATTTATTTAAATGTGTAGAGGCTTAGTCACTCAATGCTTCTGCAGAAGCTCCAACTTTCCATTCACGACCCCACAATAAACAAGACCTTGGAAATACTACTTCTCATGCCTAGCCCTCCCCTGCAGGACGACAAGAAGCCTCCAAAGGACAGCAGGTCTCCTCTGTCAGACAGAAACAGAGTCTAGAGACTCATGGGTCAACTATTACCTCTGAAGTAAATCATAATTCACCTGAGCAAAAAGCTTCATGGCAGGACTGGGCAATACTCAAGTGCAAAAAGCTTTTCCCACCCTTTTAGTCTGTGCATGAAAGGTCAAAATGACTTCAGAATCTTAGATTACAGAATTAGAAAGATTGACATGTCTCTAATTACAGATTATGTACATTCAGGTTTGAAAAAGATGTGTTATGAACAAAATTCCTTTCTCTCTTCAGGAGAAGAGAATGAAGTTCCCCACATCTGCTCAAAAAGTAGGAATAGGAATGTTCTCCAATTGAATCCTCATTACTCAGTGTTCCAAGTTTTGAAATTATTCTGAACTGGAAAATACTACCATAGGAGAAGGGGAGAATAAACAACAAAAGCAACAGAAAGCAGTACTTGAAAAAACTGTCACGTCTCAAACACAAGACACATCAAAAATTACATGGAAAGGAAAGAAATAGAAGTGTTACCTTTTGGAAAGAAACACTTTCTCCAAATAACAACACAGCCTTGCTCTCTAATCAAGAGATTAATCACACAGGGAAAGAGGATCAAAGAAGTGGTTACAGTCTGAACACGAATTTACAGTCTAGCACGACAGGTATAATACCCAAAGGCCAAGTAAAAGCATCTCTGGATTAAAGCATTTGCCAAGTAACTACATAAATAAAAGCCTTACGGAGACTACGGAGTTACATCTGAGAAAAAGGGAAGAGGTTCAGAGCTACTCTCAAGTCACACGGGTTTCTCCAGTGCCAACCCAGTAAACCTGCACTCAGGCCGTGATGCTGAGCTCAAGCCATGTTGCAAAACAAGCTTGAGGGGCAGGAACCCACACGAGGCTGCCTGTGCCTCAAATGCCCTTCAAGGTTCAAATCTGCCAAGGGAAAAATAAAGAGATGTGATCAGACAGCTATTTCTGCAGATTCCTGGAAATCTCCTGACCTGCTGTATGACACCAAGGCATTCAAGGCAGCCAATGGAAGATGCAATTCCAGGACAGTTCAAAGCCTCGATTCATTACTCCTCCTTTAAAGGCGAGAGGTATTTACTGTTGATATCTGAGCAGCATGAAGGTGCCAACCCTCCTTTCAGGCAACACTCAAGGATCCTTTATCACTTCAAATTAGAGCAGAGCTGTGTACTTGACTCCAACTTTTAAGATGCTGAAATACATGATGACTCTTGGGAGAGTACTATTGAAAATACTGATCATGGTTCTCTTCTTAAAACTCTTCCTCAGAGGAATCATCCATGTAAATTCAGAACTGGCATGAAACTAGAAGCTTCTTCAGGCTTCAGTGTTGACAGAGGATCTGTTTGTTTAAAAGACAAATGGCATCTTGGCTTGTATCAGAAACAGTGTGACCAGCAGGGTCCAAGGAGGTTCTTCTCCCTCTCTACTCAGCCCTGGTGAGACTGCTCCTCGAATCCTGTGTTCAGTTCCGAGTCCCTCATCACAAGATGGATGTTGAGGCTCTGGTCTCTTCTCCCAGGTGATAGGACAAAAGGGAACGTCCTCAAGCTGCACGAGGAGAAGTTTAGATTGGATTCTCAAGCACTGGCAGAGGCTGCCCTAGGAGATGGTTGAGTCACTCTCTGTGGAGGTGTTTAAGAGGCAGGCAGATGAGGTGCTCAGGGACAGGATTTAACATTAGACAGGTATGGTTGGAGTGGATGATCTGCCAGGATGATCTGCAGTGCAGCACGGGGGTTTTGTGTCCCAAATGCAGGACTTGGCATTTGGCCTTGTTATTCCTCATGCCACTGGCCTCAGCGCATGGACCCCGCCAGTTCAGACCCCTTGGCAGAGTTGTCTGCCCTCTAGCAGATCCACGCTTCCTTCCATGAACTTGCTGAGGGTAGGGAGAGAATGCAGTCATGCCAGGGACACTTACATATGCGCCACTGAAACAGAAGCCCAACCTACAAGACAGTGCTCCAGGCTCTCCTAGGGAAGAAAAAGCCTTTCACACAAAGATCAGAAAAAACAGGATTTTTAAAATGCTTTGGCCATATCCCAATGGCTAATAATGTTATTTCCTGTTACAGAATAACATTTAATCAACAAGCTTTTCGTTGCCTCCTTTTTTTTTTTTTTTTTGATAGAAATTCACATTTTAAAAGAAATGCCATATATCCCAGACAAATTACTCTTCAGAATGCCATCTGCACGTTTGTGTATACATACCTACACGTATATAAGCTGCTGTTTTGAATGAAGGCTGTAAAAGTGCAAGCAGCTTTGTCACCATGGTTATCAGCTCAGAAAAAAATAATTCCCTTTACTGGGATTTTATGTTAAAGTTAATTTATCCCAAGGGAAAGCCAGAGTATGTTTTGGTAGGTCACCCGATATTTGTTTCCCTAATCATCTCAGTGTTTTTGAGGCCTTGTGGAAGAGACGCTGCAGTCATTTCCAAGTGTTGCAGCCCTCCAGCTACATACAACGAGAAGAAAGAACGCACAACAACTCGAAAAAGTACTTCAACCTCAAACGCCTACAGAAAACACGGAATACATCTACATTTTTATTTTATCTAGCCTCAGGTCTCCCACTGCCTGTCTCCTGTTTCACTCTGTTATCTCAAAGAAATGGGAAATGAATGACTCCAAAGCAAGGAAGACTGGATATGTCAGAGCTCCTAATGATATTCAGGTCTTCCACGCAAGCATCCTCACAGACAAGTCGTCTCACAGTCAAGGAGGAGGCGAAAAAAGAAAGCACGATACCAAATCAAGATTAGACGAAGGGGCTTGTTTACTTCTGGAAGGAGGTGTAGCTCACTTCCCAATTACCTAATGCTCTGCCCCTAAGGTAAAGCACCAAATCTTACCATCCCTCTGGAGCTCTGCCTGCAGCGCGTTTATTTTATCAGCTCCATCCATTTACTCCAGTGGTGTTAGATTTATAGTTCGGGACACACACTATGTTTTTCTGAGCACAGAGATTGCAAGAAACTTATCACAGCCCTGACATTCCTGTTTTAAGGTTAATTCCACCAGGGAAGGGATAGGGCTGATGACCGGCAGTGCTGTGAAGCTCTAGGAAGCAGGGTTGACATTGGTCAGTGAGCTATTGCTCTTTGCCTCCCCTCAACAATGGCTGCCCTGGCCAGGAACACAGAAGCAGCCTTAAAATGAGGACGAATTTCGATTCCCATTTCGGATACAGCCACCACACGAGGCTAAAGCAGAGATACCAACAGCAACAACTCAGCGAGCAACACTTCTACCCCACAGCCCAAGCTCATGCTCTCTGCAAGGCTGAACTTGGCAAAAGACTTGTCAGGCACTGGGGAAAATAAAAATCTGAGGGACACGTGCATAAATACTTCTTACTTTTAAACTTAATTTCCTTGCCTGTGGGACACCAGTATACTTTGGAGTTAGTCACAGGCATAAGAGGGCTGCTGATCTCACACGCAGAGGATGGGGCTAAAAGCTCAAGGGCCAGCTCAGGGCTAGCAGGGGCACAGGAGATGCACAGCAGAAATTCAGGGCACAGGAAACCCACACATGTTCCTCCTTGCTGAGCCAGGCCCAGGGAGCTCTGGGATTTGCAGAGTGCTACTGCAATCCAGCCAGAAAATTCTCCATTCGAGCTGCTCACACAGCAGAGGAGCTCATCGCTGACCTCAACTTCAACCTTCTGACAGTTCAAAACCACCTCATAAACAGGATATTTAAGTAGGGCTGAGTGGACAATCACAGGAAATTAGTTTTATATTCTGCTAGAGGGAATGAAGCAGCTTCTTTCCAACTGAGAGCATATAATTAATTGGCACCAACTGGATACAGCTCAGAAACTATGACAGCAGCTCAACAGTCCAGTTTAGTAGGGTAAGCGTATTGTTCCTTTGTCTTGACTCTGTTGGTTTTCCAATCCTACTAACAGTCTGAAAAAATGTGCTGCGAGACAAGGAAAGAGACAAGGAAGGAGACAAGGAAGGCTGCTCATACAGCCACTCACAACAAAGCAGCCGCCTAGTCCTTCACTGCACTGCAGAAACACAGCCCAGATGCACCAGTTCTACTTTGTAAAATGAACCTGAAATCCTAATACTCAAATAGAAGGAAAAATTGGATAGTTGGTCATTGGGACAGATACAAAATAATTGTGATAATTACATAAACTCTTCCCTCCTATGGGCAGCACTGCAGATTCTGGCCAACACTATTTAACCAGCGCAAGCTTCAAGCCAAGTCTGACATTAATCATTTTTCTTTTCAAGATGAGGACTCTCCAATAAGGTTTCTTGTCCAACCTATTTAAAGATGTCATTGTTTTTCCAAGCTGTTTCTAATGAATAATTTGAGGAGGAGGCTGGTTTGGTTTTAGAATCGGAACTAGTTATGGCCTCTCTACAAAGAGGAAAAAGTAATTCAAAGCAAGTAGCTCTGGAGCCAATATTTCAAAAATAGCTAACTTGAATAATCTCAAAAGCATTCTTATAGAAGCTCTCCTTCCGAGAAAGGCCTTTGATCATCACTGCAGCTCTGACAGCAAGATCCTTATATGGATTCAAATCACACAAAACATTTTATAGAAACGGCAATTGCAACACTGATCAGTAATGTGCTGAATGAATGGAGGACAGAACCAGAAGACTCAGGGATGCCTCGAGATTGCTACCTTTTAAGCTTCATACCAGAGACATCAGGAGATTTTGGCAGAGCTTTTGTTTTTAGGTATATACACACAGGTTACAGGAGAACAAGCTCCACACCAAACAAGTTCCCAGGGGGATGTACACAGTGCCCAAGACACTAGCAAGGAGTGACCAAGGTGAGGGATCTCCACTGTTCTGCAGAAGAACAACACCAACCTCCAGATACAGGGACTGCAGCACACGTTCCCTACATATTTATAACAGAAGCAAGATAAAGAAGTGTCATTTCTAAGAATGGACATTAGTGTGAACAAAGCATTACATCAACGGCAACTCTTATCACAAAGTTAACCAGGCTGCACGGTTCCTTGATGGTTTGACAGGGAGCATGAACTCTTCACCCATTAAAGCCACTCAGCACATACATCTAATCTGATCCTCCCTTTTACTAAAAGCTTCAACTCTATGACAGGCAAGATGGGTCTTCCCTGTGCTTTTATGTGGCCAAGAACCACCACTACACAGTATTAAGAGGAACGATGCTTCTGGCAACAAACAGAATCACTCATTTTTTGATTTCTCTGCAGCTTTATGAGGAAAATAGGCACTACGGACTTGGTGTATTTATCAAATACCAGTTCTACTTCCCAAACCTCTAAAACTCTAAACCTCTAAACCAAACAGGAGAACAGGCACCACTAAAACACCTGATGTGCCCATACAGTTATGTACTTGTGCGCCCAAGACAGTCTTGGCAATGGGAAATAAAACAGCATTCCCCTTGTTCCAAAGGGCTCGGATCTCCTGTGCCAGACACTCTGTAATCCAACTCTGTAATCCATGAAGATATCCTGTTAAAATGAAATCTCAGTGTGCATTCTGACAGGCTTTTAATGTGGGCTAGTTGGGACACACTAGAGCAATGTTACTCATTCTACAGTCAGCAGAGCCCTTCTGATCCAAAGGGGAGTGAAAAGCAGACTCCCATCGAGTAGTTGCCCTCTAGGTATAGCTGGAGCCCATCAAAATTGTCTAGTTTTACTAGAGTGACATTTTATCAAGTGTAACAGTTTGCTCGAGCAATAGCCATAACAGTTTCTACAGCCACCTTTGATGTTTTGGTAAGAAACAAGATTATTCACACATCCCACCTGCTCCTTTCTTCAAAAGGAAAAAAGGTTCTTTGGTCCTTTGAATTCAATGGAAATCTAGAGGAAGACAGCATTCAAGAGCCAAGACAAACCAAACGATCATGAAAGCAAGTGGCATTGCACACCGACAGTCACCACAACTGCTTACAGAAGAGACTATGCAAAAGTCATCATTGAACCTAGGGCTGAAAAACCGTGAGGGGCAGCAGAAAGAGCAAGCTAAATATTTGGACAGACTTCTGAAAAGCCAATTGGGGCACCACAAACTGCCTTAGAAAACAGCTGCAGTTCTCATTTTAAGCCAATATTATGCTTCCATTATGGTTTTAAACACTTAATAGGAGAAGGACAGATAACTTATTAAATGGTCAAAACTAGATAACAGAAACTGTAATCAGACTGACAATCCTTTGCTGGAGTTGTAGATTTGCATAGCGTTTTTATGCAACGTTACATTAAGCTCTACCAAAAACCAGAGGAAAGCATGTAATAACTCATTTTACTTGTCAATAGTTACATTTGGACATAACCCATCTTGCTAAAATGAGAAATGCAGTAATTTGCATTTCCTTTGTCACCTGCTATTTCAGAGAGGAAGCATTAAGCAGGATTAAATTATGTTTTTTCCAAAAGTAACATTATGATTATAGCCACGGGGGTTCATGGAGGAAATCCATTCTCCACAGTAGTTTCCATTAAAATGTTAAGCGTTTAAAAGTTATCCAGAATTTGTAGGTGTTTGGCAATAACTTCCGTGCCTCGGTACCAAATTTGAATTGGAGAGCTCCAGCAGCACTCAGTAGTAAAATCTAAACCAGCCTGTGCTTTTGGAAAATGTTTTCTACGTATGGCAACCTAATGTTGCAAGAGACTTCATTCTGTCTCTCAAAAATATGTCCAAGAATAACACTTGTCCTTTGCTCCCCTCCAGCCTGAACATCACATCAGTTTAAGAGCTTTTAGCAGCAGTGGTGGAAGAGGGAGAGAAAGGAGCTGATCCACAACTTTAATGTCAACATGACTTCAGGGCTGCAAGCACCTGCAGTGTTGTTCCTGGATGTGCCAGGCCTCTCATTCACAGCAACTAGAGAATTTCTGGAGAGAGGCAACAGGAGGACTTGAATTTCTATCCCAGAAACCCAAATAGTGGCTGACCCACAGCAGAAAGGCAGGAGCCTGTTCCATCAATATCTGAGGAACCAAACCGAGGGCGTGTGGGCAGTTGTGGTTCGGGTACTGTATAGTACTAGCATCTCAGTACAACTTATCTGTCTCTTAGATGACTTCATTACTCAGATGAGAAGTCTGGGTCCATCTGCTACCATTAGAGTGTAAACTGGCTTGCTGTGACCCCTCCACAGTCCTTCGCTGCAACACACACCTGTCCTGTCTCTATCGAGCTTTGCCATCACCTCAGCACAGTAACACATTCCCCCTGCAATGCTAGCTCTACAAGACATAGAAATATATAGCTATATATATGTGTCAAAAGAAGAAAAACACTTTCCAGCTGGCATCCACAGCCTTGCCATTTAGTTCACATGAAGTTCTAGGAAAGCACATAAAGCACAAGTGTTTGAAATAGCTTTGCTATTTCAAATGGTGCTGCAAAAAAAATCCCTCTCCCACACAAGTCTCCTGGCTACTGCAGAATCCTGCTAAACCTGAATTCGATGGCAATTTGCAGACAGACGTAGAGCTCTGACAAGTCCTGCACCACTCCCAGGCTCTTGGATCAGCCCTCAAAGTGCTCTCCCGCACACAGCTCTTGCTTCTAGAGTTTTCAGGGCGTATAGCAGCTTGAGAGATTGCCTCTACTTCTCTGCCCAACAGCTTGGTTACTTCCAGTATTTTTCACCTATCACAACATACCACCTATCAAACATACCACCTTGCCACCAACTGGAGACATCAGAAGAGGAAGGAAAACCAAGAAGATCTAGGAAAGGACACGTGTCAACGGTATATGGGACAATTAAGTAGGCAAATAACCCACCGAGGAGCATCAGCTTAGCTGGTCAAGACCTGTAGAGAGGAGGGAGCTGGGCTCTTCTCCCAAGGGACAGGACGAGAGGGAATGGCCTCAAGCTCTGCCAGGGGAGGGTCAGACTGGACATTAGGAAAAAAATTTTCACAGAAAGGGTCATTGGGCAGTGGCAGAGGCTGCCCAGGGAGGGGGTTGATTCACCTTCCCTGGAGGGGTTTAAGGGACGGGTGGACCAGGTGACGAGGCGCAGGGTTCAGTGATTGATGGGAATGGTTGGACTCTGGATGATCTGGTGGGTCTTTTCCAACCTGGTGATTCTATGATTCTATGAAGCAAAGGAACTCAGGGGAGCCTGGAGGCACTATGTGAAGTTATTAAAAAAATATTCCACCTGCTTCCCATTAAAAGATTTCTCTCTCAAGTCAATGGTACATGAACCATTTTCATCACCTGAAAAATCACAAGTTTTGCTTCCATTTTTAACAGGTCTGGTATGGTAGAAGATAAAAATAAAACAAACAAACCAACCAAAACCCTCAGCACAGATTCAGTATTGGACAAATTGAGCTTTTATGTTAGTAAACTATGTATTATCTATTTAAATACAAATGTCATGCTACTTGTGCTAAAACCAGACTAAAAAGATGATGATTGCACATCTCTGAGATCAAGACCCAGCCTAACATTAGAGCAGCATCTTGCAGTTAGTTGCAACAGCATTTATTTTAATTGAACTCATGCTTCCACATTCCTGTTCACTGCCAAAATCTGCCATAAAAACAAGGCAGAGAACAGAAAATTCTCTAAAGAATGTTTCTTTTGAGAGGTTTTTTTGAAAAATCATTTTGAACAATCTAACCAAATAGAACTTGTCCCAGATACTCAACCTGCTACAGAACATCATCCAAGTCACTTATTAATCCCCGTAGCTCCCTAAACCTCTAATAAATATATCCACTATAGCAGACAAAAGCATTAAGTCCTCTAGATATTTGACATAACAAGAGACTCAATTACCTGAAATATACAACCAAAATATAAATACACAGGCCCACCCTACAGGCACATCCCTGGTGTTTTAACCCCTCATGAGAAAGTAGTGGATGTCACAAGGGCAGAGGCTGCTGTAAAGCAGCACTGGAGGATGCATGCAGGGCATGCTCAGTTAACCATCATAGTATTCAAAGGCTCTACAAGTTTCCCAGATAAATACACATCAAGCAAAGCCAAGTATGTAAATTCATCCTCCAGCACCCATCCTCCCGCTCTTGCTGTTTATAGCCCCCGGCAGAAGCGACAAAGCTTCGTTACCACCTGCTCAGCCTTCAGCATACTGCGTATCTTCAAAAGAGGGGGGAAAAAACACCCCAAAAATGTACATATTGCCAAATTGGCTTTTTCCGATGTGTGTGACATTCTCTGTACGAAACAGTCTTACCACGTAATACGCAACCATGCCCAGACCAGAGCCACAGGAAGGAAAGCAAGAGATGGACACAGTTTATAACTAAACTTGAAAAGCTAGTCCTATCTGCCATTTTGTGATTTTTCACTGAAAAAATCTGGAAATTCTATCTGTTTTCAATCACCTATCAGGTCAAACATCAGGAAGGTGAATAGTTTGACTGTTAAGACCCAACATGCTGTAACCCAAGATGATGCTGCACCCAGCAAGTGCTCCTAGCTCAGAATCTACTCCCCCAGCTACTTCCTTCCATTTGATTGCGAGTATTGGATTGACAGGTTTTCATAGAATCACCAGGTTGGAAAAGACCAAGATCATCGAGTCCAACCATTCCTATCAAATACCAACCCATGTCCCTCAGCACCTTGTCCACCCGTCCCTTGAACTCTTTTCACAGAATCACAGAACAACCAGGCTGGAAGGGACCCATCGGATCTTCTAGTCCAACCATTTCTATCTAAGTTTTTGAGTAACCTAGGTTTTGAGTAACCTCAAGAGGAACAGACTCAAGAGGAACCTCCTTTCAGCATTCAGAAGCTTAACAGCCATCCAAGGCAGTACTACAGCCTGGAGAAAGACAATTATGATGATAACAATTCCCCTAGATCTGTCTAAATAACTGCAAAAATACAAAACCAGCTAGGAACAAGGACTTCACACAGAAGCTTGCTCTTGGCCGAATACCCAGGCAATTCCGCAGCAACACAGGAAAACATACGCTCAAGATACATGTGCTCAAGATAATTTCTAAATGAATGCAGTTATTCAGCTGTAAACTCCTTTCTGCAATAACAGTAAGGAAATACAGTAACCACTAAGTCCTATAGCTCTGACCACTGCACCCACCAGTTCCTGAGTCACAAGCTTTCACCATCTCATCCACAGCTTTAAGCTGCCAGGAACTTCTACATATGGCTACATTCATGGGGAAACGGGACTCAGTCACTGAATTAATAACAGTGTTGACTTAGTAGTTGTATTAATCATCCTGTTGACTTCAGTGGGTCTCAAAATACTGCATCAGGCTGAACAGACTTCATCACATTTCACTGACTCGACTGCCAGAGGACAGCATGCTCAGAGCTCTGAAACACAATTCAATAATAAATACATTTTATTAGACTTTAAAGTTGTCACATGCAGTTAAACTCTCATCAGAAAATCAGAGGCACATGATGAAGTGATCTGGGCTCCACACCAATCTGTTTCAGAAATGCTACGGCTATTTCCCTCATCAGCAGATAATGAAAAACTATGAAATCACATCTTAAGCATTATAGCTCACATCCGTTTCTATATTACTACTAAAAAATTCATCAGTCCTTGCTAACCATAAACAAATACAGATGTCACTTTCTGAACAAGCTCCATCTAGTTCCTCCCAAATTATTTTTCAATCACTTTTCCCAATAAACAGGAGGATATATCCGACGTAGTAAAAACCAAACATGTGGTGCAATTTTTCAAGTATTCTCAGAACATATTAACAGCTCGTACCTTCAATGAAACTTAAAGACTGGCACACAGAGAACAGAGTTTCTTTTTGGCTTTTAGACGTTGTGTGAAAAGTCTCAGAAGTTCACTGCCATTAACAGACACTGAAACATGAATCGACGATATTCAGCACCTCTTAACACACCTCTAAGAACTGCAACTTTTACTACCAAGCCTTGAAGGTTTTTACCTTCATACTGACAGACAAAAGTGTGAAGATCAAAATTCTAAAACACTGAAGAGATGAACAAAAATACCAGTAGAGAACAAGGAACACGACAGGGTTAGAAAGAAAGTGGTGAAGAACCTCATTAGTCAGGTAAGAGTTTAATTAAAGTGTGGAAAGAACAACACTGGGTTTCCACTACTACTTATTCCTGCAGAAGCAGCATTCCTTTCTGCTCCTGGTTATGCCTGCATGGTGTCTACTTTCTTAAGGCTCCACACAGACTGGCATGGTCTTGTTCCCTTCAGAAAAAACAAGCTTTATACCACCTTCAGTAATTTAGTTGACTTGAGTTTTGTCATGAGAAAAACAACTTTATATTTTTAATACAGACTTACTCAAAACAGTTGCTAGCAACATGTGTTTAGACTTCCGTCTCTAGGAAAATCCAGATACTCATGCCTACACTATTTTGCTGAAAAGGTGACTACTGAGTCTTTAATACTGACCTATTTGTTAGCTTGAGAGCCAAAAATAAATCTGACTTTGTAAACAAGAGGGTGGAATTTACAATTTTAGACCAGATACTGAGAGGTTTGGAACCAAAAGATTCTAAACAACACTTGTTTGCCTGTTTATCAATGGAGAACTTTGTACTTGTAGAAGAGCGATAGATGATATTCCTCATCACACATTCAGGACACATTAATAAAATAAAAGGTTTTTTTAACTTTTAATACAAGTTGGGTACAATTCTCTGTTTTATCCTATTAGATAGGATGCACAGCCAGGGTTTGGTTGGTATTTTTTTTTAAATATACTCTTTTTATTCCATCCCCAGCACACAATCCAAATAAAAGACAGAAATTTGTGTGGCACTTCCTTTGTTTACTTATCCAACCGCTCACATGCCTCGTAAAGCTACTCTTTGTGCCTTGCCCTGTCAGTATGAAAGGCTCATTCGGATCTACGTACACACAGAACCGCCAAGACATCAACCGTGGGCTGTAAAGCTTCCGAATGTTTTCTCCCAAATTAGATAGTTTCATTAAATTATGACTAAAGTTTAATCATAGATAGGAGGCACTGAAAACATCCACACCACAGCTGAAGTTTGTTATTTTTGGACGAAACTCAGAGCAAAACAAGAAAAAAGCCGAAGGAGGCCTCTTCGGTGCATTTGGGTCCTTGAACTTCTTTTTCGTTTCACCCTTAGGTGGTACATAATTTTTCATTTCTTTTTCGTAACGAAGCTTGTCAGCCTTTGCCATATCTTCAAACTTCCCTATGTGCTCCCTTTGAGGTTTGGGGAAAGGCTGGAAGAGCAAACAAGGCTTGCAAGGCAAAAACATTATTTCCCCAGGCAAGTGTCCTGGTGGTAATTAGCAAATTCTTTCTCAACAAAAAATTTCTTACCTCCCTCAGCTGCCGAGTGCTCATAACACCCCAAGCACCGGCCCAACACGGACAGATTAGAGGACTTACAATGCCAGACAATTACAACACAACACATTAAGTCATTTGGAAGACTAACTTCAGCAGAATCCTCAAAGCCTGTAGGCAGAAATAACACGTATTACTCATCACACTCCATACAGAGGGAAGGGAAAACCAACATAACACCAAGCAAAGTGGCAGTGTTCTCGCAGCCTTACATCTCTGCTCAGCCCATGCTGATCCCCTAACTCCTGAGGGAAGCCAGAGCCCCTTCCACAGCAGCTCCTCATCAGGCTGGAGCAAACACAGCCCCTCCTCACAGGCCTTACAGGCACCGAGTCCATCCAACCGCTGACCTAGAGCCTTCTGGGCTTGGTGAGAACCACCACAGTCCATCTGCCATGCTCTACCCAGATGGTTTATTTCTGAGAACTCTGCAAAGCTGCTAGAGGGACAAAAATATACCCCCTCTGGAGAGAAAAGATGAGGCAAACTGGAAGGGACTGCATTGTGTTCTCCCCTTCTTATTTCTATTTATTTTTAAAAACCTGCTCCCTTAATATTTAGCAAAGAGGCCCAAGAATCATGCCATTTACTTCAGTAATGAGTCACAGGTCACCATTCGAAGGGCAGCAATTCTTAGAAACCAAATATTTACTTATAGAAAACCTCAGAGAATCCCCACAGCCATTCAGCCTTCCCTGAAAAGCTCTTTTGCATCCAGACAAAGAAGGATTCATAAAAGTAAATCATTTGCTTGCACGGGAACTGCAGAAACTGCTTCCTCGGAGGCCTCTCTGCTGGTGGTGGCTACTGAGCCAGCATGAAGTAACTTGCACCATTCCTCCCCAAGGCAGCTCTCACCCGATAACCCACGCTCACTCCTCTTGAAAATCTGGAGCACATCCAGCTGGTCATTCCAAACACTTCTACTGACAGAGGATGATGACGACGATGTAATTTTTACCAAGGAAAAGCAGATCCAAATGCCTTCACAACTCTAAAGAGAGATCAGAGCCATCCTCCAACCCAAACATTAACTTTTCCCACAGTAAACAGATACAAATCGGAGCATATTATAATTGCAACCACAGAAATGGTGAGGTTGTGTACAGTCCAACCGTTCCAGCTGCATAAGGGATGCCTTGGGAAACAGTTCTTTGAAAGCATTTTTTGGCAAAGAAAATAAGAAAAGGCAAAAAAAAAAAAAAAAATCCACAATGGCCCTAAAACTCAAAAACCACCAGTCATTTTCCACTTGTTTGACTGTGGAATCAGCAAAACAAAAGAAACATACACCTAAACTTCTCACTATACAGGTACAGAGCATTTGATCCCACCTGAATTTATAAAACAACCAGAAAGCTAGAAATATACGATGCTGAACCTCCGCTCAGTTCAGTGATTTGTTAGCAATACTGATGGTGTATCCTTTTAAATCCGTACCACAGCAGCCTGCCAGGCTGCTCTTTTACTGATAGTAATCCCATGTTATTTTTGCTAAACTAGGATAATAGGAATGGTTGGACTCAATGATCCAATAGGTCTTTTCCAAGCTGGTTATTCTATGATTCTATAATCTTAAGTGCAGTAAGTTATTTTCAACTTCGTATTCCAAAAATAAGCTTTACCAAAGTCTGAATGGCAACTGCTCCCCAAAAACCTCCCAGTAGTGCTCTAAGTAGAGTGCAAATAACAATCGTTTCCTAAAATTATCATCAGTAAAAGGTCTCAATGAGTCAACCGACAGTGCTCTAAAAAGACAGTCATTGGGGAGGTTTCGATATTTCACATGCATTCTTTTAAAGCTTTTTTGCAAATTTTTAATCAAAAATCAATTTGCAGAAATGCAAGACTGTCAATAACCAGCAGGCAAAGACAGATTATGGCTTGTGGTGGATTAAGTGGACATTTTATGCCCTCACATCCCTGCTGGGATTTGTCTGTTTTTTAGAAACTATGTTGGGTAGAAGAGAGAAGGAAAGGGAGAGCACTGGGAGCCGTACAAGTAAGGCATGTTTATCAATGGAGGCTCTGGAGCTTAAAGTCAGCATGTTATACAAAATTAATCCTGCCAGCTCCTGGTACTTGGCTTTTTCAGCAAGGAAGGCATTAGTCACAGTCGCGAGCTCTACAGAGGCACATCTCAGAAACACCAGAGCCAGCCCGAGAAAGAAAGGAGAACCGAGGTACAAGGTGAGCTTGTGTCTCACTAGCCGTGCACCCGTCTGAGGGTATGATAGAAGGCACAGCCGGAACAGCAGCAGCAAGGGAACCTCCAGTAACAGGGGCTGGAAGGAGTGAGTCGCAATGAAAAAGTGCTCAGCCAACTAAAAAGCTCACAAGGAGCACTGATGGGCCTGTATTGGCAACTTTTCATTTAAGTATCAGCTTAAGAGGATAAAACTCATATGCAATAGTTAATTTTATTCCGCAGGATCCAGAGAGATTCCTTGTCTCATGACAGATGAAGGAAGAAGTGCTGCTTCTCAGGGAGGAGGTCCTGTACTCTGAAGAAAGCCCTGCACACCCGATTATAGGTACAAAAACTAACGCTACCTCTCACAGGGCCCACGCAGCAACGTAAAGGTCATCAGACCTCTTGCCCTAGAGTATTTATAGACAAGGAACTCTGGATCTTTCCTATGCAACAAATAAGAAAGAAGAGGCAGTTTTTAGTAGGATAGAAAGCTTTACATGGCTTTGTTATGTTTTAGTCAACTTGATTAATCTAAATTCTACCTGAGTATTAGTAACACCTGTTCCATAAAGCAGGTATTTTCATCAGCGTCAGCTAAAGCTGAGAGAAGTGCCAATCATTGCTCTGTCACTCTACTGACAGGCAGACTTCTCACCACCTCTCTCCAGGACACAACCGTTAATACACTGTGTTCAGCCTTCGGGCTTCGTAGCTCACTCTTAATTAGTGTGTAGTGGGAAAGATAATCAATGGCTCATCAGAGCTGCAGGTAGAGAAAAAGCAACTGTCTTGTCAGAGACTGGTTATTTTTATCCTATCACATTATTTACCTGCAAAAGCCACACTGCAATTAAGCCTGCAAACAGCAACTACAACTATTAAAAGTTAAGGCTTATTTTGAGTGTGTGTAGGGTTGTTCTCCTTCAGGAGTTTTTTAAAAAAAGCACAATAGCCCCACAATAACTTGGCAGTATTATTCTGACAGCAACGATGAAAAACAAAACCCTATCACTAGATAAAGGCCTCAGCACAGGAAAATAAGTGTTTATTGGTGTAAGTTCATTATTAAGTAAGGGAAAGAAATAACATTGCAGCAGGAGCCCTAGAGAGATAAAGCGGTAGGTAAGGACAGCATCTTTGCACCAAAGTTACCAGAACAGGAAATGGGAATATAAAAAGTCACAGAAGTGTTTTGATGTGCCATCAAACTCCAGAGCTTATAATAATGACAGCTGGTGAAGCAGAATGCAAATTACAATAGTTCAACTGCATCCTATTCTCCATCTACTTCCCAACTTGTCATTTTTTATTTTCTGCCTGGAGTTCTTCTCTAGCTTGGAAAACAACTAGCTTCCCATCGAGTCAGTGAGGTTTATTTATTTGGCTCAAAAAGTTATCAAGTTGATTTTCAATACTGCTCAACTTGAACTTCATTAATCGATTTCAGAAAGATTAAATTATTACACTTACTTCCTTTCAACATGGACAGTATTTTTCATGGTGAAAACTAGAAGGATTTTACATTCAGGTCATACACAATAACTCAGAATTTCCCCACAACGACGAAGTCACACAGACTTCCAGTGCCTATCACAAGTTTATGTACCAGCTCTTTACGTATCTCGTACAGCTCAGAGAAGATGAGGGACTCAGTAAAATACCCCTGCAGCACGAAAAGACACAGTAACAACAGCCAAAAAAACCCAAACATCTTTTCTTCTTCTTTGACTAGTTATATTTCTTCAGACCACAGACAAGCTAGAGGTAGGACTGTTCATTCCTACAACCTTCAGGCTGGAAAGCTTGCAGACCGCTAAAGAGGACTAGAAAAGCCCTATAACTCTATTAATTGTCATTTTAATCACAAGGTGCAAGCCTAACTCTAGCGCAGAGATGAAGCCAGAGCTGGAGCTGTAAATGTCGCTCACGTGAATTTCAGTTGCTTTAGATTAAGTAAGTTTCATGCATATTATTTCCATTGCTAGCAAACCAAGTTGGTCACCAGCAGATTAGGTGTAACTGCCTTCCAATGAAACGTCTCAGACACCGCTTATTCCAAGGCAAGCTGCCCCCAAAGTAACTCAAGAAGAAATGTTTTCAACTACCTCCTGCTTACAACTTGAGAAAAAGGGAAGTACATTTGAGAAGTAAATTCCTCTCACCTATAAACAACGTTCATGGTTAGTACTATGAAAACTAAGAATGTCTTGAAACTGGAAAGTATGACAGTAAAAAAAAAATAAAGCTTTTCCCCCCTGCATTGTTTTCTTTAGTAAAGCTTGAAGACAGCAGAGTAACAGAGCTGGAGAGCAATTAGAAAAAAAAATAAAAAATCACCAGACACCAATTAGAGTGTTTTGTGTGTGTGATGTGTTGAGTGGAAAGGAGGATGCATCCCCAGTGAAGGGTTCCCAGGCAGCTGACTCAGCCAGAGCAGGGGCTCCACACACGCTGTGGTGTCTCAGGGCACTACAGCAGTAATTCTGCTTTTTTCGTGTGCACGTAAACTATGTATTTCCACATTCCCAAGACTATAGGAAAACTCATAAGGGTTCACGAGTCAGAATCTTGCTTGAGGCATCATCAGGTCTAACTTATGGCTAGAAAAAAATCCATCCTGAAGGAGGTAAACAGAGCTCTGCGCTCCCATCAGACTTGTACACTAGCCAGTCTGGGTACACAGTGAACATGAAGATAGACCTATTTTTTGTCTATCACATGGCAACGGGGATTCCATCTGGTGTAGAAATACACACAAATTATGTAAATGCTGCCATGAAGAGTACTGTGGTGCTGCAGCATTTTAATTCCAAGAACAAGCAGCCCCTATGGTACACTCTATAATATAAAATGTCAGGTTAATCATAGAATTTGAGCTTTACGATCGTTGCCCAATCTCCTAAATGGAAGTAAAAACGTGGATAAAAGTGTTTAGGATGAGTCAATTAGACACACAAGTCTCTTTGAAGGGCAAAGTAAGAAATTAATTACCTTAGACTGACTACAAGGGCAGACATTCTCAGGAGAAGGATTAAATCCTGAAAGCAACACTGTTCAGTGCTTAGGTGTTCTTGTCTATTCCTCTCCTCTTCACTGGTACTTCAATAATTCAGGGGACATTTAGTTCCTAACCTTGAAGAGTAAGAATGCACCAAACTGGAGTCCGATTATTTCACAGCCCAAGACAAAAAAACCCCCAAAAACCAGCCTGAATCTGAGCCACCAAGAGCAGTTCTTACTTCCACGTTTGCCCGAGAAGTAGGTCACGAAAACAGCACCTCCACCAAACTCACTGCCCTAGATCCAAAGCGCCTGACACCCAACACACACTGGATCTGTGTGGTACCCAAGTGCTGGGAACAGGAGAGAAGGGTGTCCTGCTAATACACATCACTGACTGCAGTAGGGGAAAAAAACAACACGGTGTTCATTCTTCAGCAAAAGAAAGGGAGCATGGTCCTGTACTAAGCCCTTCTCCAGCTCTCCCGCAGGCCCCTTGAGGTACCAGGGGGCACCACGGCCACTCCCACACACACAAGTGACGAAGCTGATTCAAAATTGTGAGTTATTTTTAATGAGCATGTATGCAAATCTGAGTCACGTTCTTTATCTTTGGATAAAATTATACTTCAGACAAAGCTAATCTTGGACACCATCACTTCATTGAACTTTGTGGTCAGAGAAATCTGTGGCTTTTTGGCTTCAAAACAAAGTTCTGTTTTGGATCACCAGCTTCTTGTTACTTAGCAATCAGACTTGCATAACCCTCCAAGCAACCCGGAACGGACATTTCAATGCCTGCAACAGTTTCTCCCCTCAACACGACTTGTCCAGCTGTCAAAATAACACCAAACCAAACCGACACCACAAAACACCCCCACAAAAACACAGGTCCACAGTGAGAACGACTGGAAATGCGTCAAAGCCTCTCTCCTTTCAGAGCCTCGCCTCATCCATCTGGCCCATAAATTCTGTGAATAATATGGCATTCTAAGACACATTTGAAGAGCGCAGTAAGATGCAGCAACAACCTTTTTAAATTACAAAAAAAACCCCTCTATTAATGAAAAAAGGATTTTCAGGAAAAAAAAAATTGCTGCCTCAAAGCAGCAGTTACCTCTGATTAACCAGCCTGATATTTTGCAGGGGGCAGGCGGCAACTAAGACAGAGAGTTCAATGCTGTTAATGCTGCAGCCAAACTGGAGCCTGTCACGTAACAACTACTGCTGCTGCCTTCACTTGCCTGGAAAGTCTCAAGCAACATGCCCTCCAATTCCTCAGTCCTGCGTCACGCATGGCACTGACCACAGCCTGAATGAAACCCAAGCAGTGCTCCATTCAAAGTTCCAGGCAGTTCATAAAGTTCATAAAGTACAAGAGTGGCTTATCTGGAACTTGGAACAGGAAGGGAAAACTCTTTATTGTGTTCCTTTAATTTAAAGGGGAGCAATTGAAGCTTGTTTCATTAATATTAATACGCATTAACTGCAATGAAACTCTTCTTTCTTCAGACAGAGACAAGGTTTGGTTCTTCTGAATCCCTTACTCTCAAGTACGAGAACTGTCCTGCTCTTCTATACATTATTCCCAAACTTAGAGGAAACCATACAGCACTGCACTAGTGTAATTATTAAACCTACTAAATAGACGATGGAATTGGTGTTCTCACTGCCTTAGAAATGAGTCCCTCGACAATAGGAATAGCCCTGCAGTGAGCAGTAGTCTCCCCTGGGAGCTCTTTATGCTGTTATGCATCACAAATCATGCTCCATCATCCCATGAAATGCTCGGCTCCTCCTTTCCCCTCTGCAGGAGGCCAAGAGGATTTCCCAAGTCACATGGTAAGTTAGAGCATTTTCATTCCAAAAAAGGAACCACATTTTTTCCCTCTGAGAATTCCCTGTACTTCCGGTTCACTGTTATTTCAGTGAGAAATTACTTTCTCTGTCAGCATTCCCTCCCATCTCCCCCTCACACACGAGAACCTCTGTGATATTTCAGAGCAGTTCCAAACTAATTTAAATTACTTTTTAAAAGCTTACTGCTGCATTGCATATTGACTGTGTCTGAGTTCTGCCTAGAACCAGAAAACGTGAATGGGGCACAGAATATCAGCTTGCTCTCAGCGCTAGGCTTGACGTACGTAATGCCAATATGGCAATCACACAGGGAAAGTTCTATACAAGATCCATCATCCAGACCCCAGCTGCTGCTTCTAACGCAAAACTTGAAAATTCCTGCATTCCTCTTGCGCTACCTTGCACGGCCTCTTTTCACTTAAAAATCTTCATTTGCCAGAGTAGTATTTAAGATTGTCTGTTCTAGAGTTACTCTGGCAGGCAGAAAAAACTCACTACCACTAAAGTCCAAGCACCTAAGAACAATGACAGGGGTAAGTGATGAAGATGTTGTTTAAAAAAATTGTTTAAGTAACTCTATTTCCTTTCATCATGATCTGTCACAACTGATTTCTTTAATTTTGAGACATACCTTAGAGCCCTCTGCTCTTATTAAATTTCACCACCTGCATTCTGGCTGGTGAGCAGCTATTTCTTATTCATTCTGCAGCTCTCAGCAGGACGCGGCATCGTAAGGAGTCATTTTCAGCACAAGAAGATGAGGACCTAAGACAATTATCACCGTGCCTGAACAAGGAGGTCTACAGTACACAAGTGACAGGTAAGCACACGGCTGAGGGGAAACATGCAGAAGAGCAGCTGACAAGGAATAACAGTCACAGCTCAGCAGACATTGGCAATTCACGTTTCATCTGTCAGTGAGCAAGCCCGTATGTCAGGGGAGCACCTCCTGCTCCACTGAAGCTCTACCTTCTACAAATTGTTGGCAAAGCCAGGCATTTACAAGGACCATATACTGGGTCCTAATCAAACAGTTCTTCAAGTTGCTCTTCCAGCCACTTCCAAAACACGCGAGTCTCATACATAGAAACAAGCCGTCTCCATCACTACCTACAATTTTCCTCAGCAGCGTCAAGGATTAGTAACTATCAACATGAGCTCATCCAAATAAACTCACTATGCAGCTTCAGGAAACACAAGAGTCTTCATAATGATTTCAAATAAGGAAAGCTTTGCTCTGCTCAGTACTTCATAAGGTAATATGGTGACAAAGAACGGAGAAAGCATGGAGCAACTTTAGACTTGTTTCCAGCGATGGACTTAGAAAACTGGAGGATGAGCTGGAAAGGAGTCTGTAATCAAAGGCTGCTGTTTGCCAGCCACCAATCCTACAGTCACTTCACTCATGAAGCGCTCTGTGAGCTTCCCCATCTGAAATCGCACGTATAGTGATCCAAGAAATCCAGTTATTTTGCATTCCTCTTTCCAACCTGTGTATGTCAACTAACTAAAGACAAATGCAGTAGTAAAGTCGCCCTCACTCAGCTGCCTGCCCAGATTCTCCGCAGTTGGCAGCTCTGCGGTGTCCATCTGAGAGTGCTCAGGTGCCCCCAGCTCTTGCAGGAATAGATCCCACTCCAACGTACACCACAGAGCCAAGGCTGGACACTTTTATCTGGCAACCGCCCTCCCTCACCCCGTTTCTACAGCCTCGCACCACTTTGATTCTACGCAAGTTTCGGGTAAGGAGCAGCAAGCTATGTACACACTGTGGGAAATGCGCGATGTAAACAAGTGAAGTCGTTACCATAGCATTCTTCCAAAAAAACTCTCAGGACAGAAATATGTTCCACAAAGCTTTTCTTAAAGCCTATAAAACTTCTCAGGCTTACGACCTCAGTGCAAATTCTTTTATTCCCAGCAGGGTGCAGGGCAGAACACAAGACTGAATCACCCAGAGGGTATCTTACAGTTGTCGTCCCCCAGCAGATCCTTCCTGAGCTGCCTGTCCCAGTGAAACTGGAGTTTTGATCGTTCTAATAAGCAGTTGCAGAGATTTGACAGTCTCCTCCTTGCAGAGCAGTCCCTTCCTCCTGGGGGAGCCAACAAAAGCAAAGCACTGAGACAAGTTTGTCAGACACGTATTTTTCCCCTCTCCTGCTTATGCAAGTTGCTCTACATTTCCTAATTCCTTAAGAGCTGCCAAGAATGCAGAAAAAGATAGCGGACATGCTTGGTATTCCACATTAGACACAAGTGATACCCCATAGGCTTGCCCTGCTGGAAAATAATTCTACGTCACGTTCAAGTGCTGCATATTTTAATCTTCATTAAAATGACATCTCATTTTGGTGACCAATTGAGATCTTAATGACAGGAAGAAAGTCCTTTGCCAAAACTTTAATAGAAAAGGGACAAGTCATTTTCTTTTCATCATTAAATACTCAAGGACAAAGCAGTCCTTAAAGCCAGATCATTCCAGTTGGCCTTCAAAAAGCAAGCACTGAAATAAGATCAGCAGAGCACACCTTGGAGATTAGAAGTACTGTCCTTGGCAAGCAGAGTGTACCCAGTTTCACCCAGTAAACCAGTCAAGGATGGTGCCTCATTCCACAGAGGCCAAGGGAGCAGAAAGCAGCAGTTGGAATCTTGGGAGCAGTGACCACCAGCTGACAATAAAATAAATAAGGAAGGGGAAAAAAAAAAAAGGCACACAAAATCTAAACCCATTTCTACATTTCCACTGACCTACAAATGGGAGATTTATTTAAATTACAGGTTTGTGTTAACCTTATGCTATTTCATAGAATGCAAACAACTGACTCAGCACAAATCAGGAATGAAATCGTAAAAGGTAAGTTTCACCCTCAAGACTGGGTGGGATCTAATCGCATCGTAAGTTTCAGTTTTAAGATTAGTATGAAAACAGCTTTAAAAAAAATGAACAACCACAAAATAATTTAACTTTTTTTTTTTCTTTTTCAGGCTTGACTCTGGTGAGGAGCACCAGACCCATCCTGTCTGAATGGATCCAAGAAACACTCGCCACAGAGAAAGAAAACTATCCTAAAGTTTCTCAATTAATCACTGGATCAGTTTTCCCATGCCTGTAAATGCCTTTCCCATCACAGAACCTGCATAAAGTTCAGATTATTTCCACAGTTTCAGTTACAAATAAAAAAAAAATGCAGTACCACAAAATGATAGTCAAAAAAATCTACTCCTTTCTGCACAACACTCCTCTTTCACATAAAAAGAGCATTGGAAAGTGAATCTTTTCTCCTATTTAAAGCCTTTGTTGCTTTTTTTTTAATTCAGCCTCTGATCAAACCCTATTTTGTTCTGTAAGAATACGATCAAGAGAATGTTTCAGCTACTTTCATACATCAATACAAACGTGCTGGTCATTCGCTTCAACATTTTTATTCATAAAAAAACCCAACATGATATAACAAAAAAAAATAAAATCAAAGAGTAGAAACTATTCAACTTAACACTCGTATTCCATTGCTCTATAATTAGCTATGGGCAGATTCCCTCCTCTCATGTGAGGTGAAAATGTTGAAAAAGTTTTCTTTCCTTCTAAACTTTTCAAATAGCCTTGAGCCGTGGCATCCCCACTAGCAGTAGATGGGGATGGGGCAGCAGACCTCGCTTGACCTGGCATTTCAGTCACTTTAGACAGCACTGGAGTGGGCAAGTGGCAGCGACAGCTACGAGAAATCATGCCGGATTCACCCCCCTCTGCCAGGCGAGCGAGGAGCCAGCAGGCAGCAGGGGCAGGACGCAAAGGAAGAAGAGGAAGAAAAGGGAGGTTTGATGAGGAACCACATCTTTACAGTCAAATCAACTCTTCCTAGAACTCCCTCAAAATGGGTTGGTATTTACGTGTACTGCAGTTCAAGCCACATCCCAGCCTGACTTCCCAAGCAACTCAGATGCCAAGTCTCTGCTCCTATGGATGTTCCAGCATGGGAAATGTTGGGGGTCAAAGTAGGTCAAAGATCCAGTAAAAATAACTGGTTTATGCCCTATCAAACCACTAGACAGCCACCAGTTCTTTGGCGTTTTAATAGTTCAGCTGAAAATTACAATCAGCACCACGCAAGATCAGGAAAACAAAAGTCCATTTAATTAAAGCAGCTCACCAGCTTCCGTCCTCAGCAAAAAGACAGACGCTACACCACAATACCCTTCCGAGTCTCACCATCCTTGCAGACGGCCGCTGCCACTGCATGAATTTTGTGAGCCTCAAGCTTCACCTGTTAAATAAATTTATTTCGAGAGATGAGCAGCAGTAAAGCACTAAACTGTTGCTCATGACAGCAAGGGCTCGAGGCAGTTACGTGGGCCCACCAGGGACATTGCCACCACACTACTAAGTAGCAGCTTCTCCAGAAGTTGATGCTCCAACAGTTTCAGCCATAGCATGCAAAAAATAAAATAAAATATCACTCAATACACTCTGTAACTATGCCAGCTTCAGCACGATGGCCACTGTGACCCGTGCCAACATCCTACCCTGTCTTTAAAGGTAAAAGCAGCAATTTTTGCATTAAGCACCAGAAATTACTGCAGGACAAGGGCCCTAAGGAGTAGGCAGCATTGTGATTTATGGCTGCTATGCTTCCCACCTAGCAAATAACCTAGCAAAACCTTAATAACTTAGCAAACACCACTCAGCTGAGAAATGCCACCTAAACCAAGCCCTTGGCTCCCTCCACTCTTGTTGTTGAAAGGCAGCACGCAGGACTGTGTGTTCACACTGCCTTACGACAGGCCAGCCTGCTGACCAGCACCACACAGGCTCCTCCTGCCATTCCTGGCCCCTTCTCTACCCCTCACAACTCCTTGCTTCACAAAGCTGTCATACCGAAAAAGAAACCCCCACACAAGAGACACAACCTCAGATAATTGTGCTCCAAGTCCATTCATGCAGCTCTGCCATGTTCTTCCAACACTACTGATGGTCCAATCCCACTTTCTACATGGTTCTGCCAACTGGCTCTCTCCTTACCCTGCAGAGCCACCGTGCGAGGTGCAACATTACCCCTCCCAGAGGGGAAACTCGCAAGTATCAGCAAACTCTTCATCCCACCTGCTCCTCTTCCCCTCTGGAAGAGTTGACATTGTGCCTCCCAGGGTGGCTGTGCAAGATAAGCAGAGAGCCAGTCTTCCTAGTCCAAGATTAATAAATTAATTTTTCATTCAAAGTTTCTGCACCCTCCTCCAAGATCTCTCACACCCCATGATAGGAGCAGCATATGAAGCTGTCCCCCCCAAAACCCTGCACTGATATGCTGAGCTCACTGACCTTTCCCAATTTCCGCAGCTTCCAAAACGCATTAAGAAAGCTGTGGATGCTTCATTCAAGCTTCGCATCTCCCAATATTACTGTATTCCTATCTGAACTTTCACAAACCAAGTATTTATTCAAGAGTTCAGAACACCTTGCCCTTTCTACTGTTTGATGTTATCACAGCCTCATTCTTTGCCCTTTTTACCCACATGGAGGGGTTGATTGGTTTGTTTTAAAGTGGTGTCTGTTTCGTTTGGTTTGTTTTAAAGTAGGAGTCTGGTGAACTGGTCCACACTCTTCCAGCGTATTTTACATCCCTTCTGAAAGAATTCGTCCACAAGACCATTTAGCATTTCTGTCCAGTTTCAAGGAGGCCCAAGCAATTTATCATCTCTGCTAGAAACCAGTCATCCAAAGAAGTCACAGAGTAGAATTTATAATACTAAACCCAATATTGCACAGACATACCTACTATAATCAGTCTATTAATTACACCTATACTGCACAAACTCTTCATAACCATTTTTTCATACCATCTATCAACACGGGAAGCTTATACAGTCCAGTCCTATCACAAGGCAGGACCCATTCTTCATAAGCCATAACTAGTTGGTGTGTGCCTAACCTCTCCTAACCACCTTTAATAACGAGGACTGAACATCTTACCCAGGAAATAATTCAGCACTTCACTACTTGTACTGTCAGTAAAGACATTCTAAGCAACTAAGCAAATCCCTCTCATTGCACTGAACGCTCGTTATGTCTTCTCCTATTCAACACATTTTCTGGTTTTCTGTTTCCTCTTTGCAGCAAACTCTTTTCAATTTTCTCTTTATTAGGAAGGGCTCTGGTTCCTGTAATTTCTTCTTGGAGATCATTTATTCTAGGGTCCAACAGCTCTTGGGTCTTTGCCCTCTCCCACTGGTCCACATCGTCTCTTAAGAGAGGTGTGATGAGAAGGATAAATATCAGAATGTAAACAGGGACACTGCGTATTCTGTCAGAAGGAAGAGTTAGGATAATGGGCACTGAATGGCTCGGAGCAAGATTTCACTAGATTATCAGGACACAGGGACACTTCAACACCTGCAACCTGCCTACTGAAAAGAAGAAAACATGCAAAAGTGATCACCGCAACACCACGAATGGTTAACAGCCACATTGCCAAAAATCAAACAGCGTAACCCAACCAGTACAACATCTGGAAACATCCCAGACAAACGAGGTTCAGGATATTTTATAATGGTTGTTTTTAATCATCTTGCACATTTACTGCTACATTTAGCCCGATTAGCAGGATGAAGGATGAAAGTGAGCCTCTGTCAAATTAACTGCAAAGGTCAACTTAAATTTAGATAAATAACTTGTTACTTTCTGGGTCAGACTGCTAAAAGGCACAACTTAAACGACAGTTTTGAAAACTGAGAAGGCTTTTCCACGCCTGACCAACATCCAGGAAAACCTTGTCAGGTTGGTATTTACAAAGCCTGAAGTCACAGAATCATAGAATAACCAGGTTGGAAGAAACCCACTGGATCATCGAGTTCAACCATTCCTATCAAACACTAAACCATATTAAACAGCCAAGAACCAACCTGCACCCTCATCCGTATAAATCCAGATCCAAGGAGAAAGGTAGGTCCAATTCTCGGATACAAGAGCACAAAAGAAAACTCAGCTGCTGCAAGTTTTTTTGGCAAAAATGACAGAAGTTCTCTGATACAGATTGAACTTCCTATAGAAATGTCACTGCAGTTTCTAAAACCAAGAGCAGAGTGCAAACTGCACAAAAATAACTGGAAGCCTCTGTTATTTTCCAGGAGGAAAGAGGAGAAAAGTACAAAAAGGCAGATTAAGATACAGTAAGAACCATCAAAGGCAAACCCAATTCAACAGAGCTATACGAGAAAAAAGAGCAACAGAGCTACGTGACCTACTGCAGAAGTCACACTTGACACATGTGAACGGCCGAGCTGCAAATATGGGACTGATGCAAGTGAGACACTCGATACCAGCAGCAGCCCTGGCATCCCGACACTGCGAAAACACGCTGGCACCGTCACAGGAGCTACCGGCACCCTGAACACACCAGGAACCAGCGCTCTGCTGCCCCGTGGGCAGCACCCAGGGACCTTGTGCTGCTCCTGCCCCAGCACCGGGGCGCTGCCAGGCTCCAGTGGCTTTGGGAGTTCGGAAATCAGTCGCTTTGAGTCACAGAATCGCCAAGTTGGAAAAGACCCACTGGATCATCGAGTCCAACCATCCCCATCAATCACTAACCCATGTCCCTCAGCATCTTGTCCACCCGTCCCTTAAACCCCTCCAGGGAAGGGGACTCAATCTCCTCCCTGGGCAGCCTCTGACAGTGCCCAGTGACCCTTTCCGTGAAAAAAATTCTGTGAAAAAATTGTAACAGGATCAATGACGTATGCTTGTTTCAGCCCAAGGAGGGGCGAGCGACAGGTGCCCAGCCCGGAGCAGCCTCCCGAGCTGGACTCGACGAGCCGGTGGGTCTCTGCCAACCCGGTTATTCTATGAGAGGCAGCAGCAAAGGCTGGAGGAGTATCTCACCGTTATACATCCTCTCCTTGCTCTCTAAGAACAACCGTCCCAGCACTCTTATCAAACGCTGCTCCGAGGAGCTCGAACTGCAAAGGGAACTGGTTCTGTCGCCCTGAGGTTGAGCAGCAGCATCGCGCGGGCTGCTCCTCCCTCCTGCCAGAGGCACCGGCCGCGCTGCCCGAGAGAGAAACGCACTCCATCTACCCATTTTCCTTCGCCCCCTCCAACCGCACCGACCTGGAGCCTCTGGGGACGCCCCTGGTGACCCTGCGGTGCGCGGGGATCGCTGCCCTGATCGGGAGCGGCTGAGGGCGCGGGGAGCCTCGCCCCGTCCCGACCGGCGTCCGCCCCCCCCCCCAACCCCCCCGCGGGGCCCCGAGCGCCACCTGGCGGCCGCCGAGCGCCGCGCCCCCCGCCCCGGGAGCGGCCCCGGCCACGGACCGGGCAGCCGCACGGCCGCTCCGCTGCCCCCGGCGCCGGCGCACACGGCCACGCGGGGCGCCCGCAGGAAGGGCACGGGCTTGCCGCCTGCTCACCGTCCGGTGCTGCTGCTGCTGCTGCTGCTGCTGCTGCTGCTGCTGCTGCTGGCGGCGCCGCCCCAGCGCCGGGAAGCGGCCGGTGAGCGCGGCGGGGCGGCGGCAGAGGAGCAGCGGCAGCGCCCTGCCCGCCGAGGCCGCCATCGCGCCGCCCGACCCGCCTCGCGCTGCTGCTCTTGCTGCTGCTGCTGGGGCTGCGGCGGCGGCTGCTGCTGCCGCCCGGGGAGGGAGGGGCGAGCGGGGAGCGGCGGGGCGGGGACAGCGGCGGGGCGGGGACAGCGGAGGGGCGGGGCCAAGGGGCGGGGGCCAATGGCAGCGCCCGCGGCGGCAGGCGGGCACCG